>JAVTVY010022314.1:0-88727 GCA_036873755.1 Hanleya hanleyi
GTTGTCAGCAGGCTGGTTCATGCGGTGGATCTGTCGTCTGGCAATACGGGGCATACCGGGCGTCACGGACACCTTATCGGCGATCCTCGTGGCCTGGATGTAAATGGTGTGAAACTGGTTGTCAATGTCAGCTCGCACGGCTTTCAAACTGGACACCGTTTCATCGATGTGCTGGTAAGCCTTCACTATGTCGATGGTTCGCCCTTGAAGGTTTTGTGTCAGGCCGTGTAGTGGGCGAAGTAAATGATACAATGACACTAGGCTCACGATGAACCCAAAATCCGTTACAGCCTTAAGTCGCGTGGTTGCCTCTCTCTTCGAGTCTGCATCCCAGCCGCTGGTGAAGTCCTTGTGAAAGTCTTCTAGCTCAGGATGCGTTCCATTAATGATTTCAAAGCAGTCCACTAGAAATGGAAGTGCTAGGTAGAAGTGCTCATACGCTTTGTCTCTTTCCGACCACCGTGTTTTGCATAGCCCGATGATCACTTTTCTGGTTCCAAGATGTTCCACCCTCTTGTTTGCCACCATTTCCAGGAGATTTTCGCGCTTAGGCGAGTAATTGATGAAGATGGCAACATCTTTCATTGTGGCAATCACGTGTTGGATATTGTTTTCTCTACAGCTGGAAGATATGGACAAGTTTAAGATATGGGCGTTGCAATGTGTGTATGCCGCGGATGGTGCGTGCTTCAGAATGAGCCCAGCTACACCTTTCTTCTCACTCGACATGCTAGAACAGCCGTCATAGCATTGGCCTCGCAACAATTTTATGTCCAGTCCAACTTTGTCGTAAAATTCCAATATGGCTGTCGAAATAGCCTCGCCAGTTATTCGGTGGAGATTGACAAAGTCCAAGAATTCCTCTCTAATATTCTTCTCTTGGTCCACAAACCGTATACATATAGACATTAGCTCGTCGTTGCTGGATGTCACCTCATCCACCATCAGTGTATGGAAACCGGCTTCTTTGATCTCTTTCAAGATGTCAGCTTGGATGATGCCGTGACCTATAACCTCAATCATCTCATTTTGTGACTGCGGTCTAAGATAGGTTGTATTTCGCGCTACAGGCTTCATTATGTGGCTCAGAAGAATGGCGTCATCTTTCGCAAATTCTCGAATGAGGGCAAGAAAATTTCCCGGATTATCACTGGGGTCGGATGGAATGATTTTTTCCCTGTGGCCCCGAAGGGCAATGCCTTGTTTCCCACAGGTATGTATGACCCGTGCGATTCTTAGCAGGATGGCGTGATATGTCGTGGATCGGTCTTGCTTTTCTGTATCTATCAAATGAGGCAGTGTCGCCTCGGGCTTCTCAAATCTGGCCTTGAAATGCTGAACATCTACGACAGCCTGTCGGTGATATTGAGTCTCGCAGTGTAATTTTTCCTTCTCCTTGATACTGTGCCACGTCCGACAGCCCCTGTTGACGAAATGCTGTAGGGACTTCCTCTTTTCCATTGGTGTAAGGAGGGCACATGGCAGACAATAAATGCCGTCGGCAAATTTGCTGTATCGGAAATTTTGGTCGAGATAATCAATTTTACACCTTCTGTTGCAACCATGCTGTTTGGAAGTTGGGAATTGGAATCGGTGGTCAGGCTGGAAATGGTTGGATAGAATGCGGTATTTAGTCTCGTCGTTGATTTTGGAGAAGACTCTACAGCTCCATTCTGTGTCCAACAGTTTTGACTTATCTCCATCTGTTAAAATTTTGCCTATGTCGTACATGTGGTTCATCTGAAGAAACTCGCTGGATGAAGATGCTTCAGCTTGGCGTTGTATTGACGGTGTAGTTGGCGCTGTTGTCGGATTGTCCGTCTCCATGGGATGTTCCTGGTCAGAGCTGTCCAGATTCTCAGTGGACCCCATAGCTTCGCATGTATCGTCAGACGGACCTTGTTGTACCGACCCTCCGTTACCGACAGTGTCACCTAAATATATTAAAGTCGCGATTAGGAAGGTCAGTTAAAAGTGTTTATGATGAAATAATCTTCTTGAACGTTCGCCTTTTCTGTTAAATTATATATCGTGTGAATAATTTAACTGTAAAGCTGATCTTCCAGGTTTTTCACAAAACTCATCGTATGTTTAGGTTACCGTTATCAATTGGTTAATTAGGTAGATTACAGGGGCGGGGGGGGGGGTCGAGGTAGGGAATAAATGGGAAAGGAAGGTCAATCAAGTCGGAGCCGTCACCTCACCACGCTCGTAAACCTCTTGTTGTATATCCCTTTTCTTCGAAAAGCGAATAAACTTCCCATTAAAACAACAGGGAAAGATTGTTGCCCGTACAGCCACCACGGGCAAAGCGACTGACGGCTCGCGACGAGCTCGGAAGTCTCGCCCGTTCTCGAGCACTGTGGCGAGAGGAATTATCGAGATTTTGGTCAGTCTCTAAATATCGGTTAAAATTTGGCGGGTAAATAGACTTTTTTTTGCATAAACAGGGCAGATCGGGAGAAGGTAGAATATGACATATGCGTTTTAACCATTTCTCGATCTGTTAAAAGGGAAGTTCATTCGCTTTTCGAAGACAAGGAGATATAAAACAAGAGGTTTGTGAGAGTGGTGAGGTGACGGCCCTGACTTGTTTGATTATTGAAATAAATAGTTTCAAAATCATTTACTTTCGCCGACTGATTTGTAAATGTTTACACGGCTGTGTATAGGACTAAGATTTTAAATCAAGCAGTACCAACAGCGTACAGAATGGGATAGATAGAATCGGTACAATGCTGATAATTTGTCACGCTGCATGATTATTTTAACATGCGTTTGCTCTTAGTGCTAACAACAAGACCTTAAGTTTGTTTCCTTTGTACTCAACTCACCTTCTCCAGCAGACGCCGGCTTAAAAAATCTTCGAATATCAGACATTTCCGTTGCTGATTTACGGTTACCGGTGATGCACGACCTGAGTTTTGACAGCTACTCGCCACTACAGAGCGAACTGACGCGTCACTACATAAACGGACCATGCTTTCGTTTCTGGAGTCGGACCTTTTCCCTTTTGCTATTTTTGCTTTGTTTTCGGGTTTTTTCTGTTTTGCTTTTTCTTCTGGTTTTTTTTTTTTTTTTTTTTTTTGACGCGTCCAAGGGGGGGTCGTTCGCACCGGACGACCCCCCCCTAGCGACGCCCCTGATTATTGAATGAACTGAACCATTTCTATGCCCTTCCGAGAATAAAAAATAAAAAAGGACCGCCCGTCCGACTTTTTGAAAAGGCATTTTTTTATGGGGCATAATGCTGCCGTTTTTGTTGTTTAATGCTTTACCTTATGGAAAAGAGCCCGGATGAGAACTGGATATTTGCCGCAGCGCCATCTACATAAAAACAGTATGACCCGTCAAACGTCACAGTCATTCCAACATGTCACAGATCATGAAGTGTTAAAGTGTGAACGATAAAAGCGGTGTTTACTCAGCTGTAGAAAATTTGCAATTTTTTTTCTACCGGTGTTTTAGGAATCTGATGGCATAATTCTGTGATGCCGAGCACGAGTTTATTCAGAGTTTACTATTCCTTTAAGACAAAGAAGGGATATCCAGTAACTTGCAAACATAATGTTAATACCGGGCGAAATGATTTCTTCATCAAGTGACATCAGCAAAACTAATTTGCATAATCATTTTTTTAATTGGACTAGGAACACTTTGACGAAACGAGCGGCAAATTTCTAAGAATAAAGATGACAGCAACTTATCCCTCTCCCAAAGGTTTTGATTTCTACTGGGGTTCCCGTTTAACAACAGATTACTGAATCGAAACTGAAGTATCTCCGCAACGGTTTAGACTATTTACATACCGTAGAAAACAATTTCCCGATCTGTTCCACTTTGTCAAATAAACATAAAAGCATTGATCGCTTCCTCCAACAAATCACGGAGTGTTCTACAAATTCTAGGCTTTATTTCACGCCTTTTTGAAGATTTCATGAAGCAAAATTCTACTTTACATTTAGGGAATTCGATCAATTCTGGATGAATTTGGGATAGCCGTATTGTATGTACATATAAGTGTATAATTCTCTCTTCGGAAAGGAACTAGTTTATGTTCATTCATATTTGCATTATTGCCTGGTTCGACACTGGTGCTAATATTGTCGTGCGAAAATAGGTGTTTGATTATTCACATAGAATTTCTCTTATGGGTTCGTGATGTGCGCGTTGTTGTTGTTGTTTTGAATCTGGGACTGCGGTATATTTGAGATTTCATATACAAATATATGTCTTACGGAATTCACTGAAAACTGTTGACTGCTTCTGTCTTGCTGGGAGCTAGCCTGTTTTTATGTATAGTATGATTTTTTTTTTAAATTTGGTGCTAATGCTTTTATATAAATTAGACCCTATAGTCCATGAGCCAGACCTCAAAATTCCATCAATTGGTACCACCTGGGGTGGCAAATTCTCATTATGTTTTTGTGAAAGTCCTATATCCTTAGATGCAAAAAAACTTTGAAAGCAATCCGGGACACACAGCTTAGTGGTAGTAATCATCTCTTAAAGACGGACATCCAAGTCCAATCTGAGGGACCAGATTTGGGGGTAGGGGAAATATAAAGTTCAATATCTTTGCAAATAACGGTGATATAGTGACATATGGCCACCCGAAATGTTGATCATCTGATCCTCTATATTTTGGTATCTCTTATATGCTAATATGTCAATTAGGTAGGTCACCAGAGGTCAAAAGGTCACGAAATCTGAGCCCTGTCTAAAACGTGACAACCTGTAGGAAAACTCGCTGCAGATACCATACCATTGGGACTTTCTTAACCTAAATGGGTTCAAATGGAAGCCAAGAAGTACCCAAGTCTATAATGAGTCAAAACAAGTGCAGTTTATTATTATTTAGACTGTGGCACAGAACTGTTTTTGACGTATTTTCAAAAATGGTCTTTTTATTGCGCTAAAAACAGGTAAAATTGTATGAAGCTGGACAGCTTGAAATTAGTTGCATATTTTGACAAATAACCACTCCAAATACTGATGGTCACGTCTTAGGTCTATTCAGGGATTAGTTAAGCTACATTTCCAGGTAATTAGGTCACCAGAGGTCAAGGTCAAAGATTGCCAATTATTAATTTTCTACATTTTTACTTGGGACTTTCATATTACAAGGTGTTTACATTGAAACCAGTTTCAAGTATAGAGCATCAGAGACATCGCTGGTGCACCCTGTACCGCATAGCCCGTAGGGCATGGGTAAACCAGAGTGCGATTGCTCCAGGTATGGGTGTCCGCATGGGTCTAAGGTCACTCGTCATCCAAATCCCCACTATCACTGGTTAAGGGGCTGAGACGGGCGTTAAGGCGTAAAGATAGGGCGTTAGGCGTTGAGACGGGCGTTAAGTCGTAACGACGGGCTTTGACGGGCGTCACTGCATTTCGATGTATTGGTGGCAATTCCATGAAAATCAGAGCTTCTGAGCTAGTTCACCAGGGCGTTGAAGCGTTAAGCTAAGCGTTGATGAGCGTTACCGTATATAAAAGCAAGTTTATTCCCCAAAAATACGCACAGTCGACATTCAACCATCAACATGGCTTATACTTGCTCTAAGTGCGAACGCACGTTCACCAGACGTTAAGATATGATGCGACACGAGAAAAATATACATGGGATTGAAGACCCCGAGGCACAAGAAGCCGATAAAGAGACTGATGAGAGTCCATCGACTGATACCGAAACAGAGATTGCTGAGATTTTATCTAGCGATACAGAGAGCTTGACGTCAGATAGTCAGCCTACATCCGAGGAAAGTGAGGCAGTACCTACCTTCGGGGATAGTATTGTGAGAGCAGCTATCAATATTAACGTTGCAGCAATCGAGGACGCCGGACAGGATTAACTTACAACAGGCATACCCACTAATGCGCCCCTGCATCAAGAGAACAGCCATGGCGATTTATGAAGAGTATACCTTACTACCGCTTGAAATGAAAGGCGATCCCACGCACAGGTTCATCATGAAGACCAAGCGTCACTTGGAAGAGGATATGGGGCTACCACCCACCGAGGCCCTGGAAAATGCGACCAGAATACGCAAACAACTCTTTCAGGACATGCTGCCTCAGTGGTATCCTGAACTACCCGATGATGCTTAGGTCACACCGAGCAAAGATGGAACTTTCTCAAAGAACGGCTTATGATTGGACAAGAGCAGCCGAGAATATGACAGATGCAGCGCCAAATGGCGGCCTCTTATCGGATAAGAGTCTTCTTGAATTGTGAACATGCCCAATGCGGCTCCCCCAGCGTGGGTATGATGTAACATTGGGGAGAATAAACATTGGGGAGAATAAGTTGTTGTTGTTGATCTCTCATCTGTCATCCTTGTTGTTGTTGTTGTTCTCTCTCCCGTCTATAGCATGGCGTCAAGGTGTTATGCTAGGGCGTTAAGGCGTAATGACGGGCGTCACTGCTTTTCCAATGAATTAGTGACAATTCCATGAAAATCAGAGCTTTTGGGCTAATTCACCATGGCGTTGAAGCATTGAGCTTGGCGCTGGCGGTTGTTGCTACAAGATGCCACTTCAAACGACGCATTCGGACCCAGAATGATCCATTTCTACCCCAAACACCTTCCTTCAAACTCCCAAAATCTCCACTTTGGCTACTGCTCGTAAATTCACTCACTCATTCACCATCGTTAGTGCGTCCATGCGTAAAGACGGGCGTTGGACATGCCTCATTCACTCACTCACTCACTCACTCAATCTGGGTGTTCATTTGGACCATTTTGGCCCCATCAGCCCATCGTCGGGCATTTCCGGATACCACTGAGGCCGCATGTCCTGAAAGATTTGTTTGCGCATCCTGGTCGCATTTTCCAGGGCCTCGGTGGGTGGTTGCCCCTATATCCTCTTCCAAGTGACGCTTGGTTTTCATGATGGACCTGTGCGTGGGGTCGCCTTTCATTTCAAGCGATAGTAAGGTATGCTGTTCATAGATCGCCAAGGCTGTTTTCCTGATGCCGGGGCGCATTTGGCTGTTGCAAGTTATCCTGGCCGGCGTCCTCGATTGCTGCAGCGTGAGTATTGATAGCTGCTCTCACAATACGATCCCAGAAGGTAGGTTCTGCCTCACTTTCCTCGGACGTACGCTGACTACCAAAGGTCAACCCCTGTTTCGGTATCAGTAGATAGACTCTGAGCAATCTCTGCTTCGGTATCTGTCGATGGACTCTCATCAGTCTCTGTATCGGGTTCTTGTGCCTCGGAGTCTTCAATCACATGTATGTTTTTCTTGTGTCGCATCATATCGTATCGTTCGCACTTAGAGCAAGTATAAGCCATGTTGACTGTTGAACGTCGACTGTGCGTGTTTTGGGAATGCGCTTGCATTTATAGACAGTAACGCCCATCAACGCTTAGCTTAACGCTTCAACGCCCTGGTGAACTAGCTCAGAAGTTCTGATTTTCATGGAATTGCCACCAATACATCGAAATGCAGTGACGCCGTCAACGCCCGTCTGAACGCTTTAACGCCCTATTTTTACGCCTTAACTCTCGTCTCAGCGCCTTAACGACCGATAAAGGGGATTTTGAGGAAGATTTACCTCTGACCCCTGCGGACTCGCATCCTGGTGTACCCTATGCCCTACGGGCTATAGGGTACAGGGTGCACCAGCGATGGCTCGGAGGCTCTATACTTGAAACTGGTTACAATGTAAATACATCGTAATATGAAAGTCCCAAGTAAAAATGTAGAAAATTAATAATTGACAATCTTTGACCTTGACCTCTGGTGAGCTATTTACCTCGAAATATAGCTTAACTAATCCTTGGGTAGACCTAAGACATGACCATTAGCATTTCGAGTAGTTATTTGTCAAAATATGCAATTAATTTCAAGCTGTCCAACTTCATACAATTTTGCCTGTTTTTAGCGCAATAAAAAGACCATTTTTGAAAATGCGTCAAAAGCAGTTCTGTGCCACAGTCTCAATAATAATAAACTCCACTTGTTTAGACTTTTTTAGACTTGGATACTTCTTGGTTTCCATTTGAACCCATTTAGATTAAGAAAGTCCCATTGGTATGGTATCTGCGGCGAGTTTTCCTATTGGTGGTCGCGTTTTAGAAAGGGGTGAGATTTTGTGACCTTTGACCTCTGGTGACCTACATAATTGACATATTAGCATATAACAGATACCAACATATAGAGGATCAGATTACCAACATTTCGAGTGGCCAAATGTCACTATATCACCAACACTTGCAAAGTTATTCAACTTTATATTTCCCATACCCCAAAATCTAGTCTCTCAGGTTGGACTCCGGTATCCATCTTCAAGAGGTGATTACTACCTTTAAGCTGTGAGTCCAGGATTGTTTTCAAATTTTTTTGCATCTATGGGTATAGGACTTCCAAAAAAACATAACGAGAGTTTGCCACCCGACGGGATTTTGGGAATACGCTTGCATTTATAGATAGTAACGCTCATTAACGGTTAGTTTAACGATTCAACGCCCTGGTGAACTAGCTCAGAAGCTCTGGCTTTCATGGAATTGCCACCAATACATCGAAATGCAGTGACGCCGTCAACTCCCGTCGTTACGCCTTAACGCCCGTCTCAACGCCTTAACGCCCTATCTTTACGCCTTAACGCCCGTCTCAGCGCCTTAACAAGCGATAAAGGGGATTTCGAGCACGATTGACCTTTGACCCCTGCGGACACCCATACCTGGTGCACTTGAATCCTGGTGTACCCTATGCCCTACGGGCTATACGGTACAGGGTGCACCAGCGATGTCTCTGATGCTCTAAACTCGAAACTGGTTGCAATGTAAATACATTGTAATATGAAATTCCCAAGTAAAAATGTAGAAAATTAATAATTGGCAATCTTTGACCTTGACCTCTGGTGACCTAATTACCTCGAAATGTAGCTTAACTAATCCCTGAATAGACCTAAGACATAGCCATTAGCATTTGGAGTAGTTATTTCTCAAAATATGCAACTAATTTCAAGCTGTCCAACTTCATACAATTTTGCCTGTTTTTAGCGCAATGAAAAGACCATTTTTGAAAATACGTCAAAAACAGTTCTGTGCCACAGTCTAAATAATAATAAACTGCACTTGTTTCGACTTATTGTGGACTTGGGTACTTCTTGGCTTCCATTTGAACTCATTTACGTTAAGAAAATCCCATTGGTATGGTATCTGCAGCGAGTTTTTCTACAGGTTGTCACATTTTATTCAGGGTTCAGTTTTCGTGACCTTTTGACCTCTGGTGACCTACATAATTGACATATTAGCATATAAGAGATACCAAAATATAGAGGACCAGATTACCAACATTTCGAGTGGCCAAATGTCACTATATCACCATTACTTGCAAAGTTATTTAACTTTATATTTCCCCTACCCCCAAATCTGGTCCCTCAGATTGAACTCGGGTGTCCATCTTTAAGGGCTGATTACTACCATTAAGCTGTGAGTCCCGGACTGCTTTCAAAGTTTTTTATTATCTATGGATATAGGGCTTCCAAAAACACATAATGAGAATTTGGCACCCCAGGTGGTACCGATATCTGGTCTGGCTCATGGACTATGTATTATACCGCGATAATCGTAAAATATCTATGGCGGGCCCAGGGGAACAATATCGCCCACGGGTTCTGATTACTGGCTCACCCGCGGCTGAAGGTACGGTAACAGGCTTGTATGTTCCAGCGACTTTCTATCGAAATAACTGTGGATATCGCTATTATTTTGCAATACTGGTACTATACAGAAATATGAAGGAAAGAAGTGTGGCATAAACTGAACTCGGTTGCATCGTGTCTCAGCTGACTGATACTTCCACTAAGAATGTTTCCCGTTATCCGCAAAAAACGTGATGATAAAAAACTACATTCGGCATTTCAAGCTATTTCTACGCTATTTTACACCATAGGCGTAGGAAGCGGGAACAAGGGGTCGGGGCGCTCGCCCCCACGCCCACCCGTGCCGATCTAAACCTGACGAACGTTGATTGGTGCTGTAATATAGTTTCCACGCAGTGAAGCATACATACTGTCTAAAAAAATTACATGGTAAATATTCAATTTCGTAGCTTATATTTTTATCGCATGTATTATGGTGGGAATTAGCCACAATAAATGCATCCTCGCCAGCCAGTGTATCGATCTGAGGAGATTTAGGATTGATCTGGACTCGTGAAGATGAAGCCTCCTCTGTGCCTATTTCTGTCAACAGAGATAATTGCCAAAATCACATGTTAAGATAGGAGAAAACCTCGAGCCAAAGTGTACGTACATGTAGGTTGATAAGTTGAATTTCAGTTTTCCCGTCAGATATGTGAAATTTTAGACGTTGAGTTTTTAGAGATATATATACTTCATTGTTCATTCTCAATTGATACCAATGCTCATTTGTCTATAAATGTCGGTTTGGGAATATATCGGGTGATTTTCGGTAAATGAAAGGCAACGAAACGCCCCAGGTGAGCAGATTTTTAGAAAAGTATTTCCAATATTATTTACTACCAACCATTGCTGATCACCGACTTTTATTTAAAACTCTGTGGGACTATGGTTAAAGAATAAGGTTTATGATTATCAGGTCAGATATGGTACAACCTAATGTATTTGTAGATCGATTCTGTACCCACCCCACCCAAAACGTATCATGCACTATCCTACATAGTATTGTTATCCCTGAGGCGAGAGAGCTGAAACTTACCACGCTATACTCTTGGCTCAGTCTCTACCAGAAAATGTAAGATGACCGCTTTCATGACCTCAAAGTAACGCTACTATCCCATAAGGTGTTTACTTTTTACAAATTTGTTTCATTTTTTAGCAGTCCACAATACATCTGATACACGGACAGGAGCACACATGTATTGTAAACACATCTACCGTGGCTCCCCCATTGTGGGTCCCATTGTTGGTGTGAGTGATGTGATGGAGAGGATAATAAAATGTGCTGTATACAGGTACCAAGTAGCCAGACAGAACATGGCCCACATCTTCCTGGACGTTCTCCTACGCATCTCCGAAACTTCCCTTTCTCTTCTACTCCCCAATTGCACATGCGCGTATCAGGCGAAGTCTGACTCTACCTTCAAAACGTCCATGCGAACTCCCTTTTACCCCTCGGCCAAAATTTCACCGAAAGGTATTGTCGTCATGTTCGTCCGTCCGACTGCCCCTCCATTCGTCAGTCCGTCCGTCCGTCAACATGTTCTTGTCCGCTGAATATCTGCAGATCTATGAAGTCGGGCATGACCAAACTTTGGCGAGAGCTTCCTGAATGTCGACTGATGAAATGATTAGATTTTCAGATGGCTATGATGATTTCATGATTTATATTTTTTTTTAATTATTTATTGATGGCTCAGCTTTTGCACTGTTATCTATGCCCATCGGGAACCCTTGGTTGCATGTTTCAGTGTGAATTTTAAAGGTTCCCTGATACAAGAAAGCCTGGTCCATTCAAAATTCTCATTCAATGAAGGACAACATTTTTCTTTAAATTTGCTATTAAATCATTCTATTCTACATCATATGATTTATCCTAAAACTTTTGCATGAACCATATTTGTGAACACGAACACACATTTAACTGGTACAACATAATGCTTCAATTTTTGTCACCAAACATGTTACTGTACCTTGGAAATTATTTAAAACGAGTGATCAGGAGAGCCCATTTTTAGCCAGACTGGGCAATTTTGGACCAGTTTGCATACCTGGAGCTTATGTCCCCCCTCCCCAAATAATGATAAGGATGGACCTGTGTCAATTAGTGTGTTTACTTGTTATCACACTTGTGCAATGCATAAATTGCCACTGATAGAGCTACACTTTCTTGCATGCTGTAATCCCAGCACACCACTCACGTGAAACCGAAGTCTGTTATATACGGTATTCAAGGATTTTTTGCAGGTTCCGATCCCAAACTCCAAGTTCCTTTTCGTAATTCATTATTGAGGGTCCAGTTTTTTTAAGTGAATTTCGGCGCAAAGAGCCTGTGATCAATCACAAGACAGAGGTTTATTAACATGAAATTCAATACCCAGCTATGCAATAAGATCGATATTGAGGCTCCCAGAAGCTTTATCCAGGAGTATTTCCTTCAGAAATCGTTACAAATTGAACAACAACAATAACACTTTCGTTTTTTGTTTCATTAGAGTTTTGGGCGCCCATATGTTTTCCGAAACTAAATTGGCTCTAGATGCAGCCCGGATCCTACTTGACTAAAAAAAAAAAAAAAAAAAAAAACAGGCTGAGGGGTCCACGCACCATTTAGGTGCTTGCCTGCAAATCATGTTAAAATCTGTTCTCAACATTAGCCTATTATCACCACACACAATGGACTTTTTCCGATTTTAAGTAATGATAAATAAGGTATACCTACATGTACCATGTTTTTGTGTGGACATTGTACAGACAGTCTCTCAAGTCTACATGTTTTTGTGTGGACATTGTACAGACAGTCTCTCAAGTCTACATGTTTCTGTGTGGGCATTGTACAGACAGTCTCCCAAGTCTACATGTTTTTGTGTGGACATTGTACAGACAGTCTCTCAAGTCTACATGTTTTTGTGTGGACATTGTACAGACAGTCTCT
Organism: Hanleya hanleyi; assembly: GCA_036873755.1. Taxonomy (NCBI): domain Eukaryota; kingdom Metazoa; phylum Mollusca; class Polyplacophora; order Lepidopleurida; family Hanleyidae; genus Hanleya; species Hanleya hanleyi. The sequence goes on from JAVTVY010022314.1 coordinate 12,595, forward strand.
CAAGTCTACATGTTTCTGTGTGGACATTGTACAGACAGTCTCCCAAGTCTACATGTTTTTGTGTGGACATTGTACAGACAGTCTCTCAAGTCTACATGTTTTTGTGTGGACATTGTACAGACAGTCTCTCAAGTCTACATGTTTTTGTGTGGACATTGTACAGACAGTCTCTCAAGTCTACATGTTTTTGTGTGGACATTGTACAGACAGTCTCTCAAGTCTACATGTTTTTGTGTGGACATTGTACAGACAGTCTCTCAAGTCTACATGACAGTTTTTCAGCTTGAATTTCTCTTTAATCCCATCATTGTATCGGGAATAATCAGGCAGAGTTGTAGCTTTGAGTTCGGTGGTCTTCGTCTCAATATTACAGGAGTTTCCTGGGCTTGTCTCCTCATCTCTCAATGAAGTCAAACTTGTATCTCCAACATGTGTTGCATTGTCACCAGCGAGCTCTTCAACATGATCTTTGTAAATAGTCTGCTCATACTCCGACGGAAATGGAATCATTATAGTGTTATCCTTGGTGGCACCCGAGAATGCATTCACTACACCAGCATCCGTTCTAGTAACATGGCAGTCAGGCACTTCAAGGTCACCTGTTCTGTCATCCCGACATGATGGACTTACTACAGGGTGTCAACAATGCTGTCACCCTTGGATGCAGTCACTACATGTTGATCTGCGCTGTCACACTCGGATGCAGTCACTACATGGTGATCCGTGCTGACACCCTTGGATGCCGTCATTACATGATAATCCATGCTGTCACCCTTGGGTGCAGTCGCTACATGGTGATCCGTGCTGTCACCCTTGGATGCCGTCATTACATGGTAATACATGCTGTCACCCTTGGGTGCAGTCGCTACATGGTGATCCATATCACCCTTGGATGCAGTCACCACATGGTGATCTGTGCTGTCACCCTCGGATGTAGTCACAATAAGTTGATTCGCGGTGTCACCCTTGGATACAGTCACCACATGTCGAACCATGCTGCCACATGGTGATGCATTCTCTCATCTTTGAATCCAGCTATAACATGTTGGGTTGTGCTGTCACTCTTGAATGATGATGTTGCATGGTGATATGTACTGTCACCCTTGGATGCAGTCACAGCAAGTTGATCAGCTCGAGCTCACCCATGGGTGTTGTTGCTACATGGTGTACCAAGCACTCATCCTCTGATGCAATCACAGCATGGTGATCCATGCTGGGACCCTCGTATGCAGCATGTTGATCCCTGCAGACACCCTGGGATGCAGTCCAAGCATGGTCATCTGTGGTGCCACTGCCCGATGCAGAAACATGGTACTCCATAACAGCAAGTAGTAAAATCCAACAACCATAAATATATAGCTACAGCTACTGGAACTGATCTCACCTGGAATAGGGCCTACCTAGAAACTAAAAATAAAGTCAAAGTGTTAAATACATGTACCCGGGTACCACCAAATATCGCCCATCCAAATCTTTTATTTCTATTATATTAGATATAGTGAAAGTGAATCACACTATCAGAGCCCAACAGGCGAGGGTCCAGGGGCCGCCTACGCCCCGGAAGCTCCGAGGTCCTAGATCGCCGGAGATGCGTTCTGAGCGTTTTCCCGGAAACAAAACTGATCATACTGCATGCAGATTTATGGTTCTATTTTCACGATTTTTTCGCAATTATAAGCACGCATCGGTATTGAAAATATCGCATCTCATGCCTGCATCCATTTGACTTTCTAGGTACATTTAAAACATACAAATCGACGACATAGTTCTTAGAAGTGAAACCAATATGCCTACCGAAACGATTCATTCACACAAAGATAACACAAGGAAATCTTCACAGCCCAACAGGCGAGGGTCCAGGGGCGGCCTAGGCCCCGGAAGCTCCGACGTCCCAGACGTCTGAGGATGCGTTCTAAGCGTTTTCCCGGAAATAAATTCGAACATAATGTATGCATATTTATGGTTCTTTCACGTTTGTTTCGCATTTATAAGCACGCATCGATATTGAAAAAAAAATCATATTTCATGCCTGAATCCATTTGACTTTCTATAGTTACCCGGTACATTTAACACATAAAAAAACGATGACCTTCACATCATAGAACATTAGAACCAATATGATACCGATTCATTTACACAAAGCTAAAATAAGCGATCCTCACAGCCTGACAGGCGAGGGACCAGGGACCGCCTAGGCCCCGGAAGCTCCAGGGTCTCGGGTTGCCGGAGATGCGTTTTCCCCGAAATTTTGAACACAATGTATATAGGTTTATGGTTCTATTCTCACATTCTTTCCGCATCAATCTAGGTAAACCAAGATGGTAAATCAAGGGAATACCGTGATATTATATCTGAGTTTAAATTACTGAAATTGGTTTCGAATATGAACACATCAATATTGAAGAATATGCCGGACTCCATTTGCCTTCCTGATTGATCACAAGCAAAACAGGCCCACCACTACATGGCCTGGCACTCTATCTGTAATTTTTATGCGGAGAAATGGGCAGTTAGGAGTACCGAAAAATGGGGGGGAGGGGGCAAAGATATTCAGCCCCCCCCCCCCCAAATCAAAAGTGGGGGGAAGGGAGGGGGGGAGGCGGGCCGGGTGTCCTTTCATAATGGCTAGAAGTTGCTATGCCCATGGAGCTGGAAGTAGCTATATCAGTGGAAGTATCACTATTGAAGAGTGCCAGTTGAGTTCATAAAATGGTCAACATTGGTAAATTTATTTCATACTGACCTAACAATAAAAAAAAATACTACCGGTAACTAATACTAAAATCTTTGGATTTCTTCGCTAATTTTGCATACATGTAACATATACTATGACCATGACAATGTTGACTGAAACGGTTTAGTCTAATAGACATGAATATGCAGGGGCGTCGGAAGCAAATTGAAAGTGGTACGGCCACTATCATAGGACTTTAGGCGAGGGTGCAGGGGCCGCCTAGGCCCCGGAAGCTCCTGGGGTCTAGATCACCGGAGACGCGTTCTGATCGATTTCTGGCGAATAAAATCACTCTGCAATGAAGTGTATTTTAGTTCTTTCCTAATTCTTTTACCATGAAAACGCAATCGATGGTGGTTTTCTGTGAAGCTGAATTACAATAAATTATGTGTAAAGTACCGTAACTTAGACACATTGTGTAGACGTAACCAATATAATTCTTATGGGCAATGGGGTGTTGATAAATTCATTGCAGAAGTAACGCCATCTACATTCATGATTTAGCTAGCTATACTTCTGCAATAATAAAACTGGCGCTCGTAGTTTTTATAACGGGCCATGCTAACAGTAAGTTATTTCATGCACAAGGGACGCAAAAAGAAAAAAATGTGACAAAACATGCACCCGTCATTACAGTTATTTGCAGGGAATTACTTGGAGAACGAAGTAGTTGCGGCAGAATTATGGGGGGGGGGGGGAGCTAGAGCCCACCCCAGGCCCCTCGCCCCCTTTCCATTCCCAACACTCCGCTGGGCCTGCGAGAGAGCGAAGGACCACCTCGCGAAGGGCCGATTTGCGAAGGAGCAAAGCGAACAGGTAGTCCAGTCAATATGTGCAGATTTTTCATCGGATTGTGACTTGTTTCATAAAAGCATGAAATTTGGCACAGGTGTACATCGAGGCGTAGAGAGCATTTCTGGATATGGAGCTACTGCGAATTTTTCCTATGTAGGTCACTTTGGAAAAATGGCCGCCAGGAGCCCATATAGCATTAGCAATCCTGCACTATTTTTCTGTTTGGGAGTTTTTCTTTGGGTCATTTGTCAGAATATTGATGGAAAGTACGATACCAAAGACAGACAAACGATAATGGTCATGTGACCGAGTCGACCATCTTGAATTTCAAGATGGCCGCCATCTGAAGCCTATTTCATTCAATATTTCAATAACCACACAATATATCGATATAATTTCTGTCGGTATACCAATATTTTATTGTTTCAGCACTACGATTATTTCACAGTAGATATGGTGTAATAACGATCATCTCGGATTTCCAAAATGGCTGTCATCATTTTCCAAAATGGCCACCCGATTTTTAATACGGACATCTTGGGCACACGTAGCTTTGTATTTGTTAGTTCTTTGATTTTCGAAAGCAAAATGTTTCTGCAGTGCTAAATTATTACGAGACAGTATATTTAAAATAATATGTAAAAATAGCCAACCAGATATTGCTCACAAGATTTTCCAAAATGACCGCCAGATTTTCATGTTGAGTCACTTAGGCACATCCATTTTTGAGTTATTTTTTAACACTACTGCGTTGCATTTGATGTTTGAAAGCAGGATAACCGTACAAGAATAACAGAATAGTTGTCACAGTATTTATAAGACAGTAATATTTAATTAAGCAAGGAATGAAAATATTATTATTGATAAAGATAATTAGCAAATTAGGCAAATATAGTCAACTAAATATTGTAAATTTTTCGACAGACTTTTCTCCTAAAGCACCAAAGCTCACACGGAATTAGACATGGCGTTGGGAGAGCAATGAGATATGGAATCATTTCGTACCAGGTTAATGTAGGCCGTAACAACCAATTTTCAAGATGGCTGCCATGAGGCACGGCTGTTTATGACCGTTTCTTTATCTTGCTCGGAGTATTATCGCCACTTTTAAACAAGAGAACTAAACATTTCTACACTTAGATAGTTTAAATGCGAGCAGATTTATCTTGGTGGCTCAGCTGACATAGTCCAGTCTCGAGCGACTTATTGTCTATAAATTCTTGGATTTGTACGGTTCTATATGATAGAGCTTTATTACATGTAAATTAGTAAAGTACGCTTTCATGTAATCAAAACGAAGAATTACGTTGAAAGAAATACATTATCGAAAGAGGCTTTTTTATATTTGCTCTAGGATCAAAAAATTTTTTAACAGGAGGTTGGGCTGAATATGCTTATAGCTTGTCTAACTGGATCCATTAAAAAAACGTGGGACAAACTCAGCGAAACGTTGTGGTAATAGATGTTCTTATTCGAAAAGTGGAAATCCAGAAAAAAATATTCGTGTTCCATTTATGCTCTCTTCTACGGTCATTTCAACCTCAATAAGTATGCATTTTTGTGGGTCGTCATGGGCGCCATTTTGAAAGTACCGCTGGCATTTTGAATCAAACAAACGAGCTGTATAAACCTGAAATGAAAAGCTAAAGAGATAGAGAGAGAGAGAGATTATATCCACTCTTATCTTCCCGAGTTTCTGGAGAATGCTATTAAATGGGGCCAGATAGGATTGAAAAATCTTGAATGCTGAGATAAGCTCTACCTCCAGCGCATTTCATTTTTTGTGAACACAGCATGGTTTGTTTCCACTGACAATAGCGGATGGAATCAGCTGGCGCTCATATCGATTTGACTACAGCAGGCTCTTGTCCATATAAATCCTATTCTAGTTATTATGCGAATAAGGGGATGTCGTTATAGAAATACCCCACAAGTAGTTTCAACTTAGTGGTTTCAATTTGGGGAAGGGTGAATGGTGTATAGGGCCACAAAATCAATGCAGCAATCTGGTCGTTTAATATTTTTCACTTACAACTTTGTTAGCTACGTTCACCACATAAAAACATACGCTCTTCAACTTGAAAATTTCTCTCAAGAGGTCATTGCTTTAAAAAAATCATGTTTCGCATATTTCAGATTATGCCCATGCAATTTCTCATCAGGGTGGACGTATAGGTTTTGAGCGAAATGTCTATAAGCCTATTAAGTATACGTAATTTCCTGTATAGATAGTTTATAACTATGTCTGTACATCTATACCTAGATGTATAAATTGATTTAATAGTAGTGAAGTAAACTGTGAACTGAGGCTCGGTACAATATACTGTGCTTATGGGACGAACTCAGTCACGTCGCAAACCATTACTACGGAAACTAGTTAAATTCTTATGGGTTACCAGCTTGACTCAAGGTTTCTAGGGTTTGGTTATTATTACCATTCATTTTTTAAAATGCTATACCAAGCAAGTCACTTGCATTACGTTTCGTATTGTAACTAATCCGGAGCTCAAGGGGTTGTGTAAGCACCTTGTGGGTTTTGCAAATTTCCATTGTGTTTGAATCACATGAAAATCGTGTTGTCTTAATGTCAGCATCATTAAATGTTTCCCCCGCTTTGATGACCTCATCAGTGACGATAATTCAAAATCGAAAAACATGTAACTTTCAACTTCCTGGATTCGAACTACCGTAACGTCGTTGCATTATTGTGTTATATATGATGGCCGAGAAGGGCCATCGCGTGTTTGGCATTAGAACATGAAATCCAAAAGGCGAAGATGCGAAGTTACGATGCGATGCGCGAAGGTACGATGCGAAGATGCGAAGATACGATGCGAAGCGCGAAGTTACGATGCGAAGATGCGATGATGGAAAATGGCGAAGATGCGAAGATGCGAAGATGCGAAGTTACGATGCGATGCGCGAAGTTACGATGCGAAGATGCGATGATGGAAAAAGGCGAAGATGCGAAGTTACGATGCGATGCGCGAAGGTACGATGCGAAGATGCGAAGTTACGATGCGAAGATGCGAAGATACGATGCGAAGTTGCGAAGATGCGAAGCGCGAAGACGCGAAGTTACGATGCGAAGATGCGAAGATGCGAAGATGCGAAGTTACGATGCGAAGATGCGAAGATGCGAAGATACGATGCGAAGATACGAAGCGCGAAGATGCGAAGTTACGATGCGAAGATGCGAAGCGCGAAGATGCGAAGTTACGATGCGAAGATGCGAAGCGCGAAGATGCGAAGTTACGATGCGAAGATGCGAAGATACGATGCGAAGATGCGAAGCGCGAAGATGCGAAGATACGATGCGGAGATGCGAGGAAGCGAAGCGCGAAGATGCGAAGAAGCGAAGCGCGAAGATGCGAAGTTGCGATGCGAAGATGCGAAGCGCGAAGATGCGAAGATGCGAAGTTACCTGTACAATAGGAACATATACGTAGTTTATTCTAAATATGAAATACAGTCTATCTTAAATTCTTTTTTGGAAAGAAAACCCGAAACATGATAGTACTCTAGATTCTCTCGGACCATTCTTGACATGCTATGTTCATCTGAACAGTTTCGTCGGAGGAATGGTAAAACTATATTGAATTAGATCTAGATGTGGACAGGACATTACTGTTAACTGTGTATATGAATGTGGTATGGTAAAAAATGTGTCCACTGTTTTGAAGACGAGCCATTGCGATGCAGGAATTTACACAATGTGAGCATTCAGAACATTTTGACATTCAATCTAACGTTGTTTCCCAAATATATTAAAATGAGGCTTTTCGTCGACCAAAGCAATAATCTCCAATTAATTTCTAGCGAAATTTTGAAGAGAACGAGAAATTTGTCGCTTCAGTCGGATTAACGATCCAGGTTTTCTTTATTATGGAAATGTTTAAATACAGTCACGTCACCGGTTCCGATCTAGTGTCAGTTCCGACCAACTTCCCGAAACATCCCTTCTAGTCACAACCAAGATAACGCGAAATCTTAAACATTTGGTGCAGTCGAACAAGTTGATCTGCGTTCAAATCATGGTTAGGTCTATTTATATTATGCATTCATTGGTTTTGTTAGGGGAAATCTGTGCAGAGCCACCCCATACACACGAATACACCGATCTGCTTACAAACACCACGACCTGTAGGCCTGGGAGTAAAAAAAAAACACACAAAAACGGTGTCGTCTGCCAGCGCTTCCGATCAAAGTGTTGATCAACCTGGAAAAGATTATGATGGTCAGTTGAATGAAAATGAAATTTATAGTTCACCAAAATGTGGTCATATTTTTGTTACAAGAGAAAATCCTCCGTATAAATAAGAGCACATTTTGATGAACTATAAATTTCATTTTTATGAAAAATATGTAGGCCTCAAACCAAAATCATATTGTCGCACAAGATATTAAGAAGTTTGATCATTTGAAAGTACAAAGTTTGATTAACGTGTCATGTTTGTGTGACAAGAGAAAATGTTCTCTATAAATGCCTCAAAAACACCAAATAAGGCCAGGGAGAACATTTTGATGAACCATAAATTCATTTTTACAGTCAGCTGATCATCACACGTTTTTTCCATGCTGATACTTCTGTATATATTCTTCAAGAAAAATATGAACTTGTAGGTTATTGATTGAAAACAGCAAAACTTCTCTCTTGCAGGAAACAAGCCTATGTTTATGTATACTTTTGTCTTTTTGAATTTGGTGCTAATACTGTTATATGGAAATGGAATAGGTCTTTGGATTATGGACGCGGATATTCTCTAATGGACGACGGCTGGATTATGAATGACGGACTAGACGCTTGTAATTTAATTAGTGCCGTCACATGCAGACAAAGGAGTTTTTCCGATGTAAACATCACATATCCTTTATTCATTCCAGTTTCACACCAAAGTCTACCCACCCCACTGTAGACATCAACTGACGGAGCCAGTTACGAACGACTCTCCTCCAAGGGAGGCCAAATTGGGACATACCATGTCATGAATAATCTTGCAAACAAAGCGTTCACAACGAAACTTCGTAACTCGATTGAGTGCTGATTCGCATAGCTTTTCTTTAATCTGCTATTTGGAGGTGAAATTAATGATGGCGCAAACGATTCAAGGTTGTTTTTGTTTTCGGGTGAGTATAAGCCATCGTTGATATTTCAGTGTTCAATCTGTTATGCCAATATGATCAGTTCGACCATATCGCTGTCATCCTCGCCCCCTACCCCAACCCGCATTTTGAACGCCAACTGTTCACTTAGGAGATGGTGATATGTACAACGTAAAACGAAATATCCAGCTGGGACCCTATTTTTGGCAAAAAAGTTAGCATGTTGACGATTACATTTGTATTTACCTTAGCCAAAGATCAACGTTAAAAGGAGACAGGATCGGAAATGGCGATAGTGGGTCGAAACTGATACCGCTCATTAAGAAATGTAACCATATTCTCCACGTTTAAGAACATCGTCAGCTAAATTACTTTGTTAAGAAATTCTATAGACATGCACTACGATCCTGATAATGATATTGCCAATCAAACCGTTCCCTTTTGAAACAGATGAATCGGAACTGGAACCTCGTCCATACTGCAGCTGATATATTAGAGTAGTAAGAAAAGGCTAAAATCACCCATATTTGTGGGGCGCCTTTCGGTGGGACGCTTGTCGCATATGCCTGGGTGACGCATGCGCTTGGATCTCTACTGGTTGTCATGTGAATTCCGGTGTCGAAAATGGACCTAGAAGATCGCACTGTGTGGGCCGATGCGCACGCATAGTATGGAGTGCCCATGCGCTCCAAGTGTGGAGCATGATACGGAAAACCATGGGGGTGCGAGAGAGATAGGGGTTCACTAAACGAGATCTAAACGTTAATAATATTAAAGCCTTAACATCGAGTTAAAAAAATGTTTCGAATCCTACGATAATTCGGACTTGATGCCGGAGCTGTATGCATTTCCAAAAAACAAAATCCTGGATTACCGCATTGACGTTATCCGATCTGGGGTTGTATATTGGTGTATGCCCACTGTAAAGTTTGTGAATCCTCCCCTTCAGCCTCGATATCGTTCGCATGTATTTCAATATCCCCATAGACAAGGCGGTCCAAAATGTCGGATCCACTTCTTCGACGGGTCTGTCGTTCTCAATCGAACGCTTGCTATGCTGAGAGGGACAGACAGTGTCCGCAGTAGTATAGTAATCGTAAATTGAGGCCCATTTTCGCAGCACCCCCTGGAGGCAGAAACCCGCACTAATGAGAAGACAACTCCGGCTGTTACTTCCGGTTCCGGTCATCTTTGACAAAAGGTCCCGACTACCAAAGACCAAAGGTCTCCGGAACGACAAAAAATGAGAGCTGACACTGCTGGACTTTATATTTTATCATATTGGAGTCATTTTGAGCCTATTTGCATAACTCTCCGAGGAGAGGATCATCCCTAAATTCAAGATGGCGGTCACATGGGGTACCAGAAAAGTGATGTTTTCGTCATTTTTTTTAAATCTGTTTTGCTTTTCCGCGATGAAAGTGAGCAAATGCTATTTTATTTCGCATCAAAGTAATATTTACTAATTTATCATACAGTTTGCGGAGAAATTGCATAAATAAAAAAATCGAAAAATCGACAAAAAATGCCGTTTCTGAATATGACGTCAATGTGACGTCATCAAGGTGGCCATATTGGATTTTTTCCACATTTTCTGGTAGAGCTTGACCAAAGGGTATAGTGTGGAAAGTTTCAACCCCATAGCTTAAGGAGTAAGATAAATAATTAGAGGAGGGGGGTCATTTCGGCCCCCAAGGTCTGGATAGGTCCTAAAAACCCAGACAGGGTTAACAAAGTAATTTAGCTGACGATGTACTTAAACATGGAGGGTATAATTACATCTCTTAATGACCAGTATCAGTTTCGACTCACCTTCGCCAGTTTCGATCCAGCCTCCTTCTGACGCTGATCTGTGACCTAGCTATACTCAAATGTAACCGTCACCATGATAGCTTTTTCCAAAAATAAAGGGTCCCAGCTGGATATTTTGTTTTACATGTGCCCATTTCCTAACTGAACAGTTGGCGTTCGAAATGCGGTTTGGGGTAGGGGCCGGGGATTACAGTGATATGGTCGAGCTGATTATATTGGGAAGACAGATTGGACACTGAAATATCAATGATGGCTTATACTCGCCAGAAAACAAAAACAACGTTGAATCGTTTGTACCGTCATTAATTTGACCTCTAAATAACAGATTAAAGAAAAGCTATGCGAATCAGCACACCATCGAGTTACGAAGTTTCGTTGTGAACGCTTTGTTTGCAAGACCTTATTCATGACCTGGCATGACGCAATTTGGTCATCCACGGAGGATATTGTTTTGGAACTGTCTCCGTCAGTTGATGTCGACAATGGGGTCGGTAGTCTCTAGTGTGAAACTCGAATGAATAAAGGATATGTGATGTTTACATGGGAAAAACTCCTTTGTCTGCATGTGACGGCAGTAATGAATAGCTGATTTCTGTTTTCAATCAATAACCTGCAAGTTCATATTTTCTTGAAGAATTTATACAGAAGTATCAGCCTGGAAAAAAAGTGTGATGGTCAGCTGATTATAACGAGAGATCCTGAAGAATCTTGGCGCCCACCATTGTGCGATAATTGTAAGCTAATGACAAGAGGATCTTTTTGTCCATTGTTACTAAGAACAAACGATTGGTTTGTAATTTTGTTTACAGAATTACGAATATGAGCTAAAATGATCGAAATAGGGACACTGGAAAACACCGTGATATTATCTTTATAATAGAAGATGACAAATCCTGAAGATGACAAATAAAATTTTGTCGAAATATTGAGACTGTCACCATGCGTTTATCTTTATCAGTTTCGGGAGTTTCAAGATTTCTGGAAACTGTACTTGGTGTCGGTTGGTATAGTATAAGTGAAATGAGCAAAGTTAGTCTGAAAGTGAATGTCCGGAGGATCCTTCGTCTTCGTTTTGTAGTATTTTTTTTTTTTTTTTGCACGTCATCATTGGTTACTGGAAGCGAAGACAAATCTCTTAGACACTTTGTCATGAGCTATGAAACATACTTAAGATTTTATAATTAGGAACGAATGCTGTTTACTAGACTAGTTTGAGATATCTCTTTTAAGATACCATGCTCGAAAATAGTAAGACGGTACAAAACTGAATACTGAAGTGATCCGGTCCATGCAGTAATGTTGAAACTTTGAAAGTGTCTGAATCCTGATTATCTACTATGCATCGAAAGACGTAGTAGTCTACAGTTGTCCAGTTGTGACGTTGAGTCACAAGAGTGAAGTCAATTTGTGTAGACAATCCGTCGGCAGACCAAACGGTGGGGCAGTTCACTTGCAACGGCATGGACTAAAGTAAACTGATTTAAAATTTGAGGAAATACATTTTAATTCGGAATCATTTGAACTCCTTGATATAGAAGGTGAAAGTATGGATATTCTCTATAGTCAATACATAGAATACGCCCCAATCTTTGATCGGCCGACTCTTGTGCTGCAACGGCTCAACTCGGGAAACCGTATTAATTTGAATCGTCACTTGATTTTCGAATCGGACCAGAAAAAGTATCTTGCACAACTAGACCACAAGGCGAACCTGTGTACGAAATTTTACAAAGATCCATGCAGTAGTTACTGAGAATTCACGATAACAAAATTTCCTTGGGAAATTCAAAATGGCCGCCTGTTGGCCATATTGGATTTTCGAATCGGACCAGAAAAGGTATCTTGCACAACTAGACTCCAAGGGGAACTTGTGTACCAAATTTGAGAAAGATCCATGCAGTAGTTCCTGAGAAATCGCGATAACAAAGTTTCATGGGGAAATCCAAGATGGCTGCCAGGTGGCCATAATGGATTTCCGAATCGACCCAAAAAAGGTATCTTGCACAACTAGACCCCAAGGAAAACCTGTGTACCAAATTTGAGAAAGATCCATGCAGTAGTTCCTGAGAAATCGCGATAACAAAGTTTCATGGAAAATCCAAGATGGCTGCCTGGTGGCCATACTAGATTTCCGAATCGGACCAAAAAAGGTATCTTGCCCCAAGGAAAACCTGGGTACCAAATTTTAGAAAGATCCATACAGTAGTTTCTGATAAATCGTGACAACAAGGTTTCATGGGGAAATCCAAGATGGCCGCCTTGTAGCCATATTGGATTTTCGAATCGGACCAGAAAAGGCATCTTACACAACCAGACCCCAAGGGGAACCTGTGTTCCAAATTTGAGAAAGATCCATGAAGTAGTTCCAGAGAAATCGCGATAACAAGAATTGTTTACGGACGGACTGACGACGGACAGACTGCCGACGTCCGGACTGACGACGGACGGACGACGGACTGACGGACGACAAGCGATTTGAATGAATTTATGGTTCATCAAAATGTTCTCCCTGGCCTTATTTGGTGTTTTTGAGGCATTTATAGAGAACATTTTCTCTTGCCACAAAAATATGACACGTTAATCAAACTTGGTACTTTCAAATGATCAAACTTCTTAATAACTCTTTCAACAATATGATTTTGGTTTGAGGCCTACATATTTTTCATAAAAATGAAATTTATAGTTCATCGAAATGTGCTCCTATTTATACGGGGAATTTTCTCTTGTAACAAAAATATGACTACATTTTGATGAACTATAAATTTCATTTTTATGCAACTGACAATCATAATCATTCATAATTTGATCGGAAGCGCTAGCAGACGACGTTTTTTTGTGTGTTTTTTTTCATGACTACAGGCCGTGGTGTTTGTACGCACATCGATGTATTCGATGCTCTTTCAAAGATTTCTCCTAACAAAACCAATGAATGCATAATATAAATAGACCTAACCATGATTGGAAGGAAGATCAACTGGTTCGACTGCGCCAAATGTTTTAAGATTTCGCGTTATCTTGGTTGTGACTAGAAGGGATGTTTCGGGAAGCTGGTCGGACACTAGATCGGAACTGGTGACGTGACTGTATTTAAACATTTCCATAATAAAGAAAACCTGGATCGTTAATCCGACTGAAGCGACAAATTTCTCGTTCTCTTCAAAATTTCGCTAGAAATTAATTGGAGATTATTGCTTTGGTCGACGAAAAGCCTCATTTTAATATATTTGGGAAACAACGTTAGATTGAATGTCAAAATGCTCTGAATGCTCACATTGTGTAAATTCCTGCATCGCAATGGCTCGTCTTCAAAACAGTGGACACGTTATTTACCATACCACATTCATATACACAGTTAACAGTAATGTCCTGTCCACATCTAGATCTAATTCAATATAGTCTTACCATTCCTCCGACGAAACTGTTCAGATGAACGTAGCATGTCAAGAATCGTTCGAGAGAATCTAGAGTACTATCATGTTTCGGGTTTTCTTTCCAAAAAAGAAGATAAGATAGACTGTATTTCATATTTAGAATAAACCTATATGTTCCTATTGTACAGGTAACTTCGCATCTTCGCATCGCAACTTCGCATCTTCGCGCTTCGCTTCTTCGCATCTTCGCATCGTATCTTCGCATCTTCGCATCGTATCTTCGCGCTTCGCATCTTCGCATCGTAACTTCGCATCTTCGCGCTTCGCATTTTCGCATATTCGCATCGTAACTTCGCATCTTCGCATCGTAACTTCGCATTTTCGCGCTTCGCATCTTCGCATCGTAACTTCGCATCTTCGCGCTTCGCATCTTCGCATCGTAACTTCGCGTCTTCGCGCTTCGCTTCTTCGCATCGTATCTTCGCATCGTAACTTCGCATCTTCGCATCGTACCTTCGCGCATCGCATCGTAACTTCGCATCTTCGCCTTTTTCCATCATCGCATCTTCGCATCGTAACTTCGCGCATCGCATCGTAACTTCGCCTTTTTCCATCATCGCATCTTCGCATCGTAACTTCGCGCTTCGCATCGTATCTTCGCATCGTACCTTCGCGCATCGCATCGTAACTTCATGGATTTCATGTTCTAATGCCAAACACGCGATGGCCCTTCTCGGCCATCATAGTTATATAAACTTTACGGATATACGCTTCGAAACATCGACCATTCCATTCTATGTCCTCTGGTTTCTGTTTTGTCAGATGATGTGAGTTCACATTAGCATTTGATCATTCCATCGTATGTAACCTGTGTCTCTTTCATTCCAGGGGACGGAAGGTCACATGAGGAGTGTAGTTTGTCTTTTCTGTAATACAGTTAGTACTATAATCAGGCCGTGCGTTTCTATTTCTCAGATTCTAAGATATATTCACATGATGTGGAGGTGTATAACCGTACCACCAGAATGAAATGCTATATGCAGATTGTAATATTGTAACGAGAGAGGAGAGTGTATATTATATATGTATTCACAATATTATCTATTATCATAAAGAGTAATAGTACTGAAGGCATAGACGCCCATCTCTGTAGAGAACGTGCACTTACATACACTTGAAGAATCTTGAAGACTATCGAGTACGTATGGATCCCCCTATGGCATAATTATAATTTCGTGCTTGTGTGGATCGGAAATGTCGATGTTATGAGCATAATCTGGTACAATCGGGTAGTGTATGCTAAGATGAGTTTATAGAAAATTTTATTTCCAAATCAAGATTATAACTTCGTTGGCTAATAAGATTTTGAAAAAAAAAAATGTTTTCCCGCGGTACGTCGCCAATTCAAGACCTAAGATGGTCGATAATTTCCTCCCGGGAGATCATTGAAATAGATGTATAGTTATGAACTAAAATAAGGCTCATATGGCGGCCATCTTGGAAATCCAAGGTGACCAATAATACACCATAGCTATTGTGAAATGTTCGTCGTGCTATACCCCTGAAGCAACAGTGTATCAACCAACATGATGTATATATACATATATGTATATATATTGTGCGGTTAATGAATTATTGACTGAAATCGAGATGGCGGCCATCTTGAAATCCGAGATGGCCGTTGTGACCATATGACTTTTATGGTCATTTATATGGGATTTTCTCTCAATATTCTGACAAATGACCAACAAAAATAATGCCAAACAGATAAACCAGCGCAGGATTTTGGATGATAATATGGGCTTCTGGCGACCACTTTGAAAATGGCCACTGTGACCTACATGGGAAAAGTTCGCGGTGGCTCCATATCCAGAAATGCTCCCCAGGCCACGATGTACCTCTATGCCAAATTTTATGCTTTTATGAAAAAAGGCACAACTTTTTCACATATTGACTGGACTAAGGAGAGTCTGAGAGGGTGGTACTACCTCGTGTGTTCAGGTGATACAACATGAAAAGAGTAGGCCTATAACGCGCTGTTGAGCTCCTGTTTTAACCATAGCTCGTTAGACCTATATTGTTTGAAATACAAGGTCGGGTCCGGACCTGTAAATGTAGCATGTAGCCAGAAACAACCTAGCGTGTAGGCGTATGACAAGCGAACAACGGAATTGGTATGAAGAAAATTAATTTCTTGTTTCGTTGATAAACACAACACTTTCCATGCACGATCGAAATTGTTCCAAGAGAGCTGCGCTCTGGACCGATCAGTTTTATTCAACTTGGAAGCTATATCAAAACTGCTTGCAGTTCTAGTTTGTTTTTGATTTTGAGTTTTCTTCTATCTGTCTTCGTTTTTTTTTGTTTTTTTCTTTCTTCAATTTTTTTTTTTTTTGCGAACAAGTGGTACGGCCATGGCCGTACCGCTTCCGACGCCCTTGATATGCAAGACATTCGGTGCGAATTTAGGGAGATTACTGTCTGACCAGTGTCACTTATAATCAACAACAACAACATTCACCCATGTTGACCAAAATATGCACTGGTCCTTGTTATTGATTTTCCCACTGATATACCTCCTTTCAGATACATGGCTATTATAGCTAGAAGAAGCTTAAATAGCTCGTTCTGGTGATCTTCCCAACTGATTGGCAGAGATCATTGGGTTCCACCTGGAATAGGCCAAGATGAATGACAGACACTATGGCGTAACCACAATATAGCGGGTTTTTGTGGATACATCTCCATATAGAATTATTTTTTAAAGCTTAAAAATATGATTTTTGTGAAATGTGGATACACATACTATATAAGAGATGTATCCACATTGTATCCACATTTTTATAATTTCCATGCTTATTTATTTATTTATTTATTATTTAATTATTTATTTTAATATCTAGCACTGCAAAAGAACTTAAATTAACGAAGAAATGTACCGTGAAATTTAAATAAAACATTGAGGTGATGGGCCGCGAAATCCCATGGGAAGCGATGCACAATGTCTGGAAATGATGCCATATTTGGATAATGTTTGGAGATAATGTTTATATATTAGTCCACGTGCTGTGGGCGTGATTTCAACAAGCTAGCCACCTGATTTGGCTAACAAATGTAGTTTCAGATTCGCATGGGATTTATATAGGGCTGAATTCAGATATAATATTCCGTGATATTATATCTGAGTTTACCAAGATTGGCCTTCACTCTGACTACTGACATTTTCTTCCTTGCGGAATTTATATTTTTGCAATGAAAGACTTTAACATGTAATTAATACGAACGTGGGAAAGGGACTAGATATATATACATTTTACCGTCCTTTGTGCCATTTTCTGAACATGGAAATATTTCACCATATTCGCTGATAAATTTTGATTTTTATTCGGAGACGAGTTGACTCAAGGTTGGGGACGATTTGACTCAAAGTTGGGGACGAGATGTTCCGTTCAACCAATCAAATATACGATTACTTGTATTCACAAAATTCTGATTTGGGATGAAAGTTTATCGTGCGGCGTGATTGAGATATCGTATCTCTTTCCCATCCATACCAGTAAAAGGAACACGCCAGGTTTTGATTCTTTATAGGCCTAATCATAATGCGGTATGTTACAAGAGTTTTGTGCAAAACTGTCAGTAGTTCAAATTTCGCTTTGTCGATAAGTTCGTCGAAGAAGACACGTGAAATAATAGCGAGCGGAGCGCGGCCGCGAAGCGGCCGCTTGCGAAGCAAGCTCTATAGGTATTGCGTAGACGTGCATATATGAAACAAAACATAGCAAAATTTAATGAAAACAAAGCAAATAACAACAACAACCGATATCTCTTGAACGAAAAAACGGTGATTTCCGTTTCCGCCACCCATGGAGAAATTGCATGCCGGGACAAATTACTTAAAAGACTTAATGAAGACTTAAAAGAAGAAAACATAGCCTAGCTGGCATGTCATTTTTCGAAAGGATTTCAATTTATTTATAATTTTACACAGATGAAAGTAACTGCAGACTAAAAATGATTCGTTATGTGGCTTTCGTCCATGTCGAAGATGTCCGATGCAAAACGCAGACCACGTGACCAAGAGTTCCATCAAAAACGTTTCGCACTGAAGGTAGTCCACTGAAGGCGGCACTGAAAACGGTGTACATCTTTCGTCAAATTTAGTTCTATGGAAGGCAAAACCTGCATAAAATTCATATCTATGGAAAGCTTATTTATTGCGTTTTTTAGATCTGAAGTATCGTGTAAATATGACAAGGCATTTGTTAGAAAATAAACATTTACGACGCAGTCGTGGTTGTAAAATGAAGCCATTCATCTTTTCTAAAACATACATGGGAGGTAACTCCGCTTGATCTCGCCGACGACGCGTGAGGGTCCTACTGTTTACCGTCCAGGCATACGCCCAGTCAAGTCCAGTAGCGTACAACTCACGTCCACTCATGTTCAGTAGAAAAGAGATAACCGCACAGGCACGCATTCAGTCACCAGTGACGTCCAGTAGCAAATGTCATGTCCAGTGGAGATAACTGAAAATTGTAATTTTGCGATTTAAGTTTAAAATTCGATTTTGAATTAAAACTGAGTTCGTAACCTATTTATTTTGTTATGATCATTCTGACTTGGTTGTTAATTTTAATTACGAATTGGAATTTCAGTTTTTTGAATGAAATTTCAGTTTACATTGAATTTGATCAAGATTAAAGTAAAATTATTTTTAAATACTTGAATTTAAATTTGAATATAATTTTAACTCGAAATTAAAATTTAATAGTCGGAAAAAAGTTTGAAGAAAACATTTCATATGGAATGAAGTCCAGAACTAATGTTTTGAGTTCAGCTCAATCAGTTCCTAATCTGAAGCTAGAGTATGTTTCAATTTAAACTTTCAAAGTTTACATTCAAAATTAATAATGAACTTTTCGAAAATTCCTGAAACTTCAGTATGTTTTATAAGCTAGACATCCTCCGATAATACCGGTACCTCATTTCACACCAGAGATAGGCCTACATATTTTTTTTAAATTTAATCATGGCAATTTATTTGTATTTCCACATTTTAATGACATGGGAACCGTACCCCAGTTGCAGACGAGGGGGAGGGGGAAGCCCTCCCCCCCCCTCTATATATTTTTGCTATCCCTAAGGCCAGAGTGCTGAAAATTACCACACTATATCTGTGGGTCAAGCTCTACTAGAAAATGTGAAAACAAAACAAAGAAACAAAAAAGATGGCCTTCTCCTATATTGTAACTTGTTTCATCAGATTAATATTTTATTTTCTGGAAACCATGAAGAATTTCGATTAACATTATACAAGCGGGGCGCGGCCGCGAAGAGGCCGCTTGCGAAGCAAGCTCTATAGGTATTGTGTAGACATGCGAATATGGGACAAAACATAGGCAAAATTTAATGAAAACCCAGCAAAAACAACAAAAATGCAGAACTAATTTTTGAGTTCGCCTCAATGTAAAATCAGTTCAAAGGTGTCCCTAACCTGAAGCTAGGGAGAGTATGTTCCAATTTAAACCTTCAAAGTTTACATTCAAAATTATAATGAACTTTTCGAAAATTCCTGAAACTTCAGTATGTTTTATAAGCTAGACATCCTCCGATAATACCTAAAAATTTCACACCCGAGATAGGCCTACATATTTTTTTAAATTTATTTAAATGGCAATTTATTTGTATTTCCACATTTTAATGACATGGGAACCGTACCCCAGTTGCAGACGAGGGGGAGGGGGAAGCTCCCCCCCCCCCCTCTATATATTTTTGCTATCCCTAAGGCTAGAGTCCTGAAAATTACCACAATATATCTGTGGGCCAAGCTTTACTAGAAAATGTGAAAACAAAACAAAGAAAAAAACAAGGTGGCCACAATGATGACGTCACAGTGACGTCATTTTCAAAACATATTTTTAGACGATTTTGCGGTCATGTTACCCTCCCAATGCCATTCCCCATTATAGACACAAATGAATTTTAAATATCAATACCCAATATGATTAATTATGGTTTTCATGTCTTGTTTATTTATAATTTTATAGATTATAATCATAGCCATTACAAGGTTGTTTCTGGCATTATAGTATAATAGCTCTCTTCCATTAATATTTTAGCATTCAAAATTATTCATTAAAGTATGTAATTATAATCATTCTACATGTATCAATTCCTTAAATTAATTAAAAATGTAAAAAGAACAATATCTCAATGTTGAGAACAGCTACAATATGAAATGATTTAGTCGATTGGCTTTACAGTTGCACATTGAACT
The DNA here is from genome assembly GCA_036873755.1 of Hanleya hanleyi. NCBI lineage: Eukaryota > Metazoa > Mollusca > Polyplacophora > Lepidopleurida > Hanleyidae > Hanleya > Hanleya hanleyi. The sequence goes on from JAVTVY010022314.1 coordinate 32,690, forward strand.
ATTTTAACATATCTGGTAAATCTATTGGCTGTAAATGTTTGTAACTATTGTTTCCATTTGGCAGATAAATAGTAGTAGTTTCGTCTTTGTATACAGATCTGTCTATTAATCAAGATATATTCACTTCAGTCTCAACTTTTGAACATGTCCATTACAAAGACATTTAGTTTGGTTAAGTGGAACCTACTTCCCCAAGGTTTTATATACTGTGTGTACAATCAAATTAGAATTGAACAGAATTCCTTCAGTAATATAATTGTGACAGTATATATGTGACATAGATTTTATGTGTGATAATTAGAGGAACAGGATTATTCTTATTAATAGGACTTTAAAATAAAGCTGCCTTATGACAGAATATAACATCATGGCCACCTGGAACAGTGACAGGAAATCATAGCTAGGACCAGATAGAATTTGGACAATTAAATATTTGATCCAATGTAATTAAAATTCAATCCTATCTGCTCTGCAATTTGGATATGTCGCCTACATAGTGACATATACGATTGGGGAGCATTGCTAGGAGTAGGATATAAATCATGTCATATTTATGATCCAGGCTATGTCGACAAATTCTAGACAACAACAATACCACATGGATTTTAATGCTGTAAAGTTCTACAGGAACTGACTTTCAAACAAGCCATCGGTTTTGATGTAAGCATGTGCATGAAATATGTGTTCAGTGTAAAATACTATACAAAACGTGGACTCTATCTGCCCATATCTGTTTCATGGGCAGATCAGATCAATGGAACCATTAAAAGTACAATAGTACTTTAGATTTCATCCATTTCAAATATTAGCTCTGTGCAAGTCCCTGTAACTGTGTTAATTTAGAGCTGGTGAAAAACTTGATATGAATAGGCAAAGCCAGAAACGAGAGGAAGAAGTATTTCTCCGCTCGCTTCTAGGCTTTGCCTATTCATATTAACGAAATCTGACATGTCTAAAAAACTTTCGCCAAAATTGCTACCAGCGTTTTGCCACAATTTTATTCAGTACGTTCTCATGCCGATAATTGGTCAAGAAAGGTGAAAGTAAAGATGTGGATACATCACCTATATAGCATGTATCCACAATTTGGAAATTCATTGTTTTCGGTGATTTTAAAATGTGGATACATATATCGTAATTCGTATCCAAAAAACCCCAACCCCATTATATTGTGGTTACGCCGACACTATCGTAGAGATGGGGCAAACATTTGCCAGATCTTTTCCAGTATTTACTGGAGCTTGCGCTCAGTCTATGCCCAGTCATGATAGCAGCTTAAATACCAGCTTAACCATACCATGGGGACAACAAGCTCATAACAAAATTTGCATTTTTGAACCTGAAGTTGACTCGATCAGTCCCATGGGATCGGACCACAAAAAAAACATAGTCCCGATCCGTTGCCAGAGAAGTGAATTGTTTTCAATATTTTTCCAGTCTCGGTTGCGACGATTACTTGAAGGCCAGTGGTAGGTGATAATTTTGGAGTATGATATGTGCTTGGTTTCGCTGTGAGTTTGATTTTAACTCAAGGCCTAATAAGATGTTGCTAAGTGGGACTATGGGTGCCTGTACACCGCTTTCTAAAAGCAGAGAAAAAAGCCAAAATTATGACGTCATTTGTAAGAGCGCGCATAACTCCGACTCCCGTCAAGAAGTTTGTCAAGCTGTAGCTCTTGAATTAAAGTACTTCTTACCGAAATATGGGAGTCTAGATTTAATTAGGGAATCGACGCGATGCAATTACGTAAACGTTTTGTAACATCATGATTGCCGCCAATGTAAATATATTTAGTGGTCCGAGCCCTCATACGCGCGGTAAGCATGTGTTGAAGTCAAAAGTGAGACCTGTTCACGGATCTGGAATATATCGTGTTACATATTACAATAATATACACCGATATATTTTGCCTGCATGTTTTTCCTTTTATATGTAAATCCGTCTTTCAAACTCAGTTGTAGAACTGCTGCCAAATTAACGGAGAAGTGCTTGTTTTATTTATATACAAACGCGGTGTGTGTTATATTATCGCGAGTATATTACATTGTTATCATACTATTATTGGGTGTCTTAAATAGTTTGTAGAGTATTATCATTGTATGTATTATACGTGTTCGCTGACCTGTAAGCTTCGACCCTGACAGTTACTGTACAAAATAAAATGGAATTATTACCTCCCTTTATGATTAGATATTTCCATTTTCGTGACCAGTTCATATTTTACTCAGCAGGTCAGGTTTACCGCGCGTTTAAAATCCGTACGAAAAATTTTACTCTACCAATGAATTTCCCAAGTTGATCTTGATCAGCAACAAGAATTTGTGTCTCTTGGACTGTTCCGATTTTCACATTTCTCTCGAATGACCGGTCTCATGCTGAAGAGTGAGTACACACAGTTGTGACATCAGCGATGATTGTTTATGTACATTTTTTTTTCAAAGATAACGATTTCCAGCAGTCGTAGATAATCCACGACTGATTTACAAATTCAGCACAATTGCTTGCGATTTTTGGTCTTTTGGATAAGGTTTAATTGTGGAGATAGCTAAGTTACTAAGTACTACTTCTCGAATTCGGTTGGAAGGCAATTCACTGGCGGACACAAAACGTCAGACTATGTTATATTTCATCTTGACAGTTTGACACTTAATGTGTATCTCATCCGTGGGCTAAACTGAGCCAGATTATTTCAAGAAGAGTGACCATCTAGCCGATTATACAATCCAATCCAATCGTGTTTTTCGGCTGAATGCAGATGAACAAGTTCCCATCATATGAAAGTGGTATGGGGCAAACCAATCAACAACAGAGCCGAACATAACAGCTTATAAATGATGTACCTTACCTTGTGTTAATTCTAAACCGCTTTGCCAAGGACAGCATATTGTCTCGATATAGTTTACGCCAGTTCCGTCCATAGCATCCGTTTCTGGAAAATTCTTGGACAAGCTGCGGCCATGAATTTATGACTTTGTAACGATTATTAAACTTCATTGATAAGCAGCGTTTACATCATGAAAACGCTGGGAATATTAATACCTCCACAGTACTGCTAGCTAATTTTCATTTCTCTCTCCCTCTCTTTTGCTATTAGGTCCTCCCTGTAGCTGCCGGAGTATGTTTGGACCGGATGTTCACAGCTGTGACAAAGCACTGAAACTACGCACTACAGCGAGATCCCTTGAATCCTGTGCTATAGCCATTACCATTGGTCAATCAGAACACAGAAGAACTGGCCTCTGTCCATTTCGTGACAGAACCCTCCAATGACTACCCATTGCTCCTCGTTGATATTTATTGACAGCCAAAAATCCACAAAGAGCATTTATGCCGTTGAAAGCTGGCGAGAGAGTGTTCCATTGCAAGTGTTAACTTCGGTGACGGGAGTTGTTGCTCAAACTAATGTATATATATTGCCCCCTGTCTGCCCCAGCCCCCAGTGCGGACTTGTAGCAAGTTACAACACTGGCTATCGAGGGTTCCATCAAAGTCAGCTTTGATGTATGGTAATGTATACATCTAACGCTGAAGTTGTGAACAATTGGTGCTTTTTTTTCATATAACGCGAGAATCATAGTGCGTTTCAAACCACGACTCGTCCGAGCGAATGCATCCGTCCGAGCTCCCTGCTCGACGGCGGATCGTTTTTTTGTGGACAGCTGAAATGTTGCCAATCGGTTGTAACAATAACCAGACAGTGCTGTCTGACAGCTCTCGCTAAACGAGAACGGGAACAATAAGCTTATAGCAGATTCATCAGCTGCCGATAATTTATATTATATAATAATATATAACTGGGGTGAATATTCGCTGCTACAATATGGTGTGGCAACCGTATTTATAAATTGTGAAATATAACTCATTAAGTACTGCCTGAAAATCGGACAGCGGGAATAGAAACTTTCATGTTAATCTTATGGGAGCCTTATACCCCAGATAAGGACGAAAACAGCCAGGTGTGAAGCAGGACTTTCTGAGGCAGTTGGCGGACTAAATCTGTTGCATAACTATAACTGTGAGATTCATATTTCGAGTATTACATCTTTGTTTACTGAGTTGACGGGGGTAAGCAAGGAAAGAATTTTCTAAATTACCAAAATGGACGAATCGTCCGTAAAACACGAAATAGGGGATTCCTCTCTCCAGGGCAGTTTGTCAGTTATGGAACATGGGAACCGTATTGGGAGTGAGCCTTTACTACACAAGCAATATCCCAATATGAACAATTTCTCTGCGACATTCCCAATCACAACACAAGAAAAGGCAACCAAATCTTCACCAGTCCTGACTGTTGAGACAGTTTCCGCCTCAAAACGTTGTCAGGCGGCAAATTATACTCCGATCAAGCAGGAACCGACGTATCCGTCTATGAGCGCTGAATCTAGAGACGATCTAAGCGCGTCGTTCACAACGAACCCGAAGAATACAGGATCTATAGTTACCTATTCCTCGCCTAGGAGATCGGAGGAGGGAAGAAATGTAAGTTACATTGTTCTTGTATTTGATCATGTTTACCATTTTGTTGCTTAGCAAAATTAGTGGCAGTTTACTTATTTAAAATATTCTGCCCAGCTCACAAGAACTGAATGTCTATCGCAAACAACATTTTTCAAAGGACATTTTTAAAATCTTGTTGCTAATTTCCAGCCTTCCAAACGTATGCGGGAATTAGTTGAGACGGCGATATGGTGTCACAAGACATCTTCGTTTTATCAAGCCAATTTCTGCGTTCCCACTTCGAACTTCCCTTGATATATCTGGCCCCTTTCGATGTTCAAAGAACTAATAAATAGACACGAGACGTGGGTGACCTCGAAAACATTAGATTTTCGAAATTGGTCGTAGAAGAGCGTTATTGATTGGTTGGCCTCTTTAGTGGGAAACACCATATTAGGAGGAATGACGCCGCTAATTGAGGATGATGACACTCTACACACAATCGATTTGTAGGTTCTGATTGGTTCGTCGAACGTTCGTAGGTGAAATTTACACCTCGGATTTTGAACACTGAAGGGGGCCAGATAAATCAAGGCAGGTTCGAAGTGGGAACGTAGAGATTGGCTGGATAAAATAAAGACGTGGTGTCATTGCCCACAGCCAATGTATATCTCTGTGTATATTGGGTCATATGCTGATGACTGCACTCTTTGCTTTTGAATGTAGATAATACTTTAGTTTGTATCGACCTTTTACTGTTTGTGTTAAATACAGTACAAGAAGTTAACACTATACTTGGCTGGCCCGATGTTGACGTGATGTTGAGATGATGTTGACCCAGTGCGGGCCCAATTTACATCTAGTCTTCACCTGATTTGTCCAAGAATGATTGTTTTGGGAAGGGTTCATATTATTCCAGATATTTAGAATCACTACCGCTAGGAATATATCTTGTTAAACAAATGTTTAAATGCATTCAAGTTGTTCAATGAACAAAATATTGGGCGATGATTGGACCAAAATAGGGCCAACATTGGTTTGACATCAGGCCAAAATGAGGGCAACAATGGATCGATATTGGGTCAATTTCTAAATGTTCACTTCTCTTCTGTACTGCACACTCGCTATATTAAAATTACGCCAACGCCATTTTGATGCCCTTTTATTCCTTGTGGTCATGGCTGGTATATATATCAGTAAGCTTTGACTGTCAGAGTTCTCTGGAATTGTTCGAGTTTGAACCTTATTATTTACTTTATTCTTTTGGCAGAATGATATTCAGCCGGCTGAAAGACAGGCCGAACCATGCTCAAGTTTGGACAGACCTCGACCCGTTAGCTTATATCGGAATAAAGCAACAGACAGGTTATTCACCTCGAGAGAAAATGATGGCATGAACTTAGGAAACTTGGCGGTTGAACAAACAGACAGTGCGTCACTGCTGTTGTATGAGAATGCCCGTGGTTCTCCTTCATACGAGGTCCTGCCAAGTTCTCCACAGGTTTCAGCGGCAGATCCAGGGGATGCCATTAACATCAGATTACATGCTGATTATGCAAAACTGCGGGACTTTGCGGGAAAGCCATTCAAGTGCTCGTATTGTGAGTATGCCACAGTCAACAAAGGCAATCTTACAGTTCACGTGAGAAAGCATACTGGAGAAAAGCCTTTCAAGTGCTCCTTGTGCGATTACAAGTCAGTTCTCAGGACCGGCCTTGACCAGCATATGAGAATACATATTGGGGATAAGCCTTACGGGTGCTCATTCTGTGAATATAGAGCCGTCTCCAAAAGTAACCTCGTGGTCCACGAGAGGCGACACAATGGTTACAAACCATACAAATGTCCACTCTGTGACTATAGTTCATCTGATCACAGCCACCTCGTACGGCATACTAAAAGCCACAAGCCATACACATGTTCATTGTGTGAACATACGACTGTGGTTAAAAGTGAATTCCTCGAGCATTTGAAGACCCATACTTTATCAGATACGACTGACATCTCGCACATCGATTTTAGCTCTAGTACAGACAGTGGTGACATTGGAAAAGCGGAAGGACACGCCAAGGAGAAGCCGTACAGGTGCTCATTTTGTGAATATAGTTCTGCCTACAAAAACAATGTTATCATCCATGTGAGAAAGCACACTGGTGAGAAGCCATATAAATGTTCTCTGTGTGATTACAGTGCGACTTCAAGTGGTTGCGTCTCGCTGCATATGAGAATACACACTGGAGATAAGCGTTATCAATGTTCGGTGTGTGAGTACAAGACGATCTCAAAGAGCAACCTTGCTCTACATGTGCGAAAGCATACTGGAGAAAAACCATACAGATGTTCTATCTGTGATTACAGGACATGTAATCACAGCCACCTCGTTCGGCATATCAGAACTCATACCAAGGACAAGCTGTACCCACGCTCTCTATGTAATTACAATTCAACTGACGATAGCCGCCTTACTGAACATGTGAGAGCAGATATTGTGAACAAGTCGGAGTCGAAAACGTAGAGATTACAATAAATGCAAGCCGGTATTGGGCTGGTGGGGCTGGTGTAGGTCTTCAACCGTCCATGCGGAAGGAACCGATTCGTGTCTCTTGGACTCTTTCCTAATTTTTAGATGTAAATGGTGCATTCCGACACTCATGACAGTTGGCATCAACACTTCAGAATCAGTTTTACCGAAGTTGATGGAGTCGTACGCCCTGCCCCAGCCTCCCTCCCCACACCCCTAGTTTTTTTTGCTGCCCCACCCACCAAGCACTGAACATGAGCATTTGCATAAGGCGAGACTGCAGTATATAAACGCCATAAGAATGTGGTAGCAATTCGAATCCCCAAGACTGTAAACGTCAGAGGTACTTCAATCGACTAGGTCTAGAAATTGCAGAAGTATTTATACTGTGATTTATAATAGGCTTATCGATGTGGCATTATGCAGCCAGGAATCATATTTTGCTGTAATATATTTGTTGTCTACGAATGGAATTAGCATATCATACTGGTTATATTCGTAATGCCAAACTAACTTTTACATGTTCACACGTAATCATTCACTATTCATTGTTTATTTCGTAATATAAAATTATCATAACGGTGTTGAGGTGTGATATGAATTTGTCAAGCAAAATATATCGTAGAGAGAGCTGAGGTTATCGATGGAATTACCAGAGACGAGGGTTCACAGACTGGGCGTTTCATTGCTCAGGAAGGTTATTTTGATATGTCTTGTCGATATAATCAGTGTAGTGGTAAAGAGACAACAGACCATCACGGGATATTCTTCAGTTTAAAGCATTTCATGGGTGATTGCAAATTTTCTAAAAGAAATCCGGTCTCAAAATTAAAATTGGAAGAGAAAATTACAGAATTTGGGGTGATTTGATCAATGTTATGTTTTTTGCTGCTACCTCTCTCATGCGACTGGTACGCAATATTTCTACATATTCTTTGTAAAAATTACCTGTCCAGAACAGGTGGACATGCGAGCATGTCAAATACTCAATAAGCTGGTGTCTGCTCAATATCTGTCTGATTAAACGCGGATCTTTGATGATGAATAAAACATCTTTAATCGCTCTCGTACAAACTTCATTCGGCCCAGACGATTTCGAACAATTAGTTAACGTACATGCGGATGGTTATAGATGTATGAAACTTTTCTGTAATGTTATAAATCATAATCCTTCAAACAGAGAAAAATCAAGTTGCAGAGGTTCTTGCCCACGACTAGTTTGCAATGCGATGTTGGTGTTCGTTAGGCTTCTCAGTTAAATAAAATCGGCGGATTTCTTTGCCATACATGGGTTTTGGAAAATCCCAATCTCGAGTTATGTGATGTGCAATGTTAGCCAAAATGCCTGAATTTTAAATAACGAAATTTTGAAAGGCTCAGTTTTTATAGTAATCTTTTCGATTGCCGCGCATGTTCCGATAATGTGTTCCGAAGTTCTGGTTACGAAAACGAAAATTGCAAAAATAGTGAAAGTGTGAAAACTCACTGACAGGCGGTTATTATTTCCCACTGGAGCCCAGTCGGGAATATTGTCAAAAGCAAAAGTTGCTATTAAATTTTACTTGTTTTAATGTGGCTTGAGCTGCATATATGTCGACTTATCACCGCGCACATAATATAACTGGCGTGTTTCGAAAGCGTTTCGCACTCTGTCTGTCAATCAAGTGTTCAAAGCGGACTAGACAGAAATGGGCGTTCCAGCATTGGCATCTAGATTTGACAAAGGGAGGGCAGGGTTGGGGATCTGTAGGGCGGGTTGTCTCCCTTTTTCTGTAAAAATATCAGCTGTTGAACTTTTATCTGTCATGTCAATATTGAAGTCATTATTTTGATAATGTACCTCTCTTTATCTGGGGGATTTTTCCTCTTCCTGGTGTTCGTGAGCTATTTTGTTCAACACGCAAAAAACTTTATGTGTGAAGTACATTTTTTTCATATTGAGTTATGCAAATGGGGCTGCATTGTATTATTTAGTATCGAGTGGCGATAATGAAGTTCGTGGACCGCATATTGATAAATTGTTACATCTTATCTCATTGTTTAGGGAAGCTGTGAGTCATAATTCAAGAAATTTAGCGTTTCTATTAAAAAGAGTGATCATATTGGAAAATAGCGGAGTATGCATCTCGTACAACCTTTGAGCATATCTTGAGACATGTGTTACCATCTGAATGGTTAATTCAAGGTATGATGACAACTGTGTTACTGTCGACCCGGTTGATGGAAAAATAAGACCTTTTTCAGTCGCTGTTGCAAGACTAACTGATCAGAGCTGTATAGCAACCTCAACCATTAGATAATTATCACAATTATGAGGGATATATCATGTTTTGCGATCGATGGCGCAATATAATCAACACAGCAAAGGAAAAAAATGCATCTCCAACAATAGAACTCCTGAAATAAATAGCTATCGGTATTCATATTTTGGTTTGCCATATATGATCTGACCGTTGACCTCTGATGACACGTTCACATTAAATTCAGACAATTGCCATAGCTTATCTCTGAGTAACTTACATCCCTTTAATGCTTAAGATGAAGTAATAAATTAACACAGTAGAGTGTGTTTAAACTACCCCTGATATTGCTTTAAAAGGGTACGATTTGCACTTGTTCTTCGTCTTCTTGCATATATAAATAACGTCATTGTATATCATACTGTTGCTTTAAGTTGCCTGTACTTGCAGTCTATGAGCTCGGAAGCCCAGGGATGAGATGGGTGGGAGCTTGTGAGTCAGTGAATGAGTGAGTCAGTGAAGAAAGAGTGAGTGAGGTACGAGTGAGTGAGGGAATCAGTGATGTATTAGTGAATGGTCATGATCATATCGTTTGTAAGCCATTCAACTCGGTTTGTATCTACCCTTCTAGCATGCACCATATCTTGTACGTGTAAGTTCTGTCCGAAGACACTCTCTCGTCGGGATAATATGCTGAGACATGTTAGTCTGAGGCATAGCCAAGAGATGCTGGCAAATCCACCCTCTATGAGACCACCCTGCAGTGTAGAGCATCCTTATACGATGAATGCGAGCGGCTCGACAGGGTGTGGGAAGACGTCCTCGGTGACGAAATTCCTAGAGGAAGAGCCCATCAACTATTATATCCATGTTGTCTGGTGCTAAAGTGAATGGCAGCCTGCGTACGAGAATACGCGAGTAAGGAAAGAGCATTGTTCCAGAATTCCTGACGACATAGACGAATCGTATTACTTCGATTCCAACCAGATCAATATAATCGTACTCGATGACCTTATGGGAAAATACGAAAATCGTGGATCTGCTCACCAAAGGGTCCCATCAATCGCAATCTCTCCGTCATCTATTTCTGTACAGACCTTTTGGTCTTTGATATATGTTGGCATTGTGGGAAGTTGATGCTGGGTCGACATCGGGTCTTACAGACTGGTCTTTTGTGTTAAATGCCGTCATTTTCATCTGACGACGATACATGTCACCAGTCCCCAGTGTACGAGTTGTTACAGCGACACAGCTGACCAATTACCAATTTACGAGTTGTCAGAGCATTTCCATCATAGCTCTCTAGATTTGTATCTAATACCGCTTATGCCGATGCTAGGGGTCGTGTGGTCATGTCATCCAAGTTGCCACATGAACAGATACAACAAAAGCGTACCTGAGATACAACACATGTCACGAATCGTTAAGATTCTTGGTATGTGCTTTAGAACAGGTTAACCAGAAGACTATACTGTGAAGTCATGTGGCTCTGTCAGTATGTCGGCAACTCATCTCACTTCCCTTATATGCGTTGTAATTTCAAACTTTTCACAGAGCTGTGAGTCGCCCCTATGGGTATCTGTTCGTCGATTTAAAACCTCATACTCCTGACGCACGCCGCTGACTGATGACAAACTTATTCCCCAGTGCGATTCAGAGTCATTGACTGGTGTACAGCGACAAACCCCCCAGTCACCCAATTAAGGACCCGCGTACCCATTACCTTTAACTCAACCGACTCAACAGGTCTCTCGGGTGCCCGAGAAAACCGACATTTGATATTCGTCAGGAACCTTCGATAACTTTCACGCAACGGACGGCTACCGGAGGCCACCCATTCCCGTAAAAACGCCGATCTGTCAACAAACCCGGTACTCATTATCAACGCATACATCTAGTTCCCAGGAGACGGAGCAAACCCTATAGTAAACCAGTAACTACCAAAGTACAGTCAAGTTGCAGGCCAGGATACTCTGTGGATTTCGCGAACAATACGTCGATAAAGCGACATGGCGACAGTTTTTTAAACCCAGTATGTACGGGGAGGCGGAGAAGATACTCGAAGCGAAATAGTTTCAACGCAAAGGATATTCCGGCGCATTGACGTTTACACGACCAGTACTTGAAACTCGTTAAGGGTATGAAATCTCTGGTCAATGATCCGATTCATATGAATATCGAACGAACAGCCTGTGATATGAAAATTGCCAACATTAGCTAGGAGGACGCGTACGCTAGAGCTATCGCTCAAAAGAAACACCTGTTCGAACGAATAATTGAGATTAAATACTCGATAGCGTCATTCGACAGAAGGGTACCGTCCTGAACGCATCGACAGTCCTGCTTTCATACGCTTCCTTCGAGAGACTTCGATGATGACGACAATAACGAAGACGTGGATGAGGACGACGATGACAGCAGCTTTTGTGTTTTCGCGGTGAACATAGCCGTCGACATGCACAGGGACAACATAGAACGAAAATCGAAAACCAGACAGCCTATACGTCCATGCGCCCAGAGATAGCGCAAACTGTGACGGACCCCCATTTGAAACAAGTCCGAGTGATGAATGAACTCGCCAGGACCATCTTCACCAGAAAGTAAACAGTAATACGTGATAATGAACAAGTACCAGTGAAATGGATGTATTGTGCGTTTATATATTTGTGTGTCCATTGACTCGTAAGAGAACAACACACCCAAAAACATGAAACGACTATTTACAAAATTTTACAATTCACACGGAGATCTTCCCGGCGCAGTTGATTTGACTGTTATCTTCCCGGCGCAGTTGATTTGACTGTTATCTACCCGACGCAGTTGATTTGACGTATCTACCCGGCGCAGTTGATTTCACTGTTATCTTCCCGGCGCAGTTGATTTCACTGATATCTTCCCGGCGCAGTTGATTTCACTGTTATCTTCCCGGCGTAGTTGATTTCACTGATATCTTCCCTGCGCAGTTGATTTCACTTTTACAATGATACACCGCCTGTTTTTAACGACAAAGCAGTTCTATCGTCGAAATGCTATGAATCACACCCCCGATGGAGAACAGGGGGAAGTTAGAGCAGATCACGCGTGAAAATACTTGCCTTATATGAAGAGTACTCTCTAATAAAAAGTTGAGTGAACTTTCACTCAAGTAAAAGTGGAAATTGATCCCACTCAATACTTGAGTGAGATTTTCACTCAACTTGAGCTACTTTTCACTCAACTTGAGTTAAAAGCACTCAACCTGAGTGACACTCACTCAAGCATAAGAGTGGAAATTGATCCCACTCAACTTGAGTGGACTTGAGTGGTTTTAACTCAAGTTGAGTGAAAAGTAACTCAAGTTGAGTGAAAAGTAACTCAAGTTTGAGTGAACAGGTATATTTCACTCAAACTTGAGTGGAACAGTTCACTCAAGTTTTGTTTAGAGAGTATGACCCAAATGAAGAGGTCAGAAGCTGTTAGTTTGAATGCGCGAGACGGTTGTGCAGTAAACATATACTGTTTATACCTTAAAAGTCTCTTCAATCAATTAGTATCTATAAAGATCTATAAATTAGACCGTTCATGAAACATTGAAACTTAAAATGATTCATTAATTCTGTTCTGGATATCCATAAAAGGCAATGATTTTTATGTGGTGGCTTACCACAACTGAATGGCGCGTAGTGTTCAAAAGTAAAGTATATTATGGCTCAAACAGAATCATTATTTCAACTCGCATACTGTAAGACCGTTTTTGTTTTTGTTGTAGTCATTTCTGTTAAAAAAATTCAACAGGACAACACATAGTTTTCCTTACATCCCTGCAGTAACTCCAAATATACGGAAGACGGTACATGATAAGCATGATACATGTAAGTGGGAGTGAGTTATCAAAAATAACTTTGAATTTTTTTTCTTCATATTCTTCAAACCGTTGTCGTTTGAAATTCGTGTAACCCTTTTAATGCACTATCATATTGACAGCGTACTTTTCCTGCCATACAAATATATCACTGTGTATAGCCAATACACGCATATCAAGACTGACGAGTGGAAAACTGAAAGCGCGAAAATGCCAAATACGCGACTGACGGATCTGCCAAAATGCCGTTTTTTATTTATATATATTTTTCATATTCTTTACTTCAACTGTAGCGAGTCCTATACAGTTTCACTCGTCGTTGCAATGCCAAACCGATATGAACCCATATGCTCTCATAATTTGTACGTATCATATAATCCGTGTCCCTGATTCGCTCAGTTTCAATGCCAACCTTTCGACCCTTCGACGTACCGCCTCTAACATTTGACATTCAAGTTGACCTTCTAACGTAATTATTCCGTATACCGCGCTGACTACTACTGCCGCAAAATCCGTATGAGAAGCGGCCCTTAAACTACAACTTTAATATCAAGGAAAATTAAATGGCTCTCTTTGTGAATAGAAATCGATGACGTTATATTCTTATTAGCCAGCCCGTTGTCAAATCTCTAAGAGTTTAATTGTCCCCTAAATGTTGCTAGCTCCCTTTCTCGACAAGTAGAGTGTATGACAGAATTAAATTTCCTCCGTGTGTTGCTAATATCGTCATCAGGTTACAAGGCTATATGTCCATGAAATGTGTAAGCGTAGGAACAAAACAACGTCGTATATTCTTGTCTTAAGGGATCGTTTCCATTAATCGTTTTTTCTTCAGTCGCGATTTTTCTTCAATTTTCTCGATTGAAAAACGATCAGTCGCGAATCAGTCGCGAGGATATCGAGAAAAAAAATGAGAAAAAACGATTGAACCTTTTCTGAAAAAAACCCCGTTCTCTCGCGATATCGTTTACCCATGCGCGATCCGTTCTTGATCGCGAATCTTCAATCGCGAGGGAATCGTTTTTTTCAAGGTGCGAGAGAGTCGTGAGGCGGAGTGATATCTGACACATAGGCCGTGTTGCCGTCGTACGCCGCTCTATCCGCGAATTGGGAACTACATTTAATGCTGGTTGCGGATTTGTCGATGGAAAACATATATTATTATACTATACTGTATAAATGCGTAAGGTAACCGGATAATTTATATGATTCACGGTATATAGTCTCCTACAAACCGAAGTAGGGCGTATGCTGGAAATATCTACATACATACCTGTACCATGCTTCCCGTGACGTCTGCGCTCAAATTTACTCTGGCGAAGCGTAAATGACAAAATTACATGTTTATTTAATAATCGTGTGAGACGACAATGTATTAATGTTCAGTCATTCCCTTCATACTTCCGGTAATTTCCTCATATATTCATGCAACTTGGTATAAACAATACAGGATAATAGTCGCAATATCTTGTTTTTGTAAATACCGGTCATGTAGGTCATAAGTGGATTTGAGTTCGTTGATTGCATTGTCAGAATGATTACGGCACAGACTTGATAGAGGTGTGAATGGGCGCATGGCGATAACCCAGAGCAGCTTAGCCCTCCAGCCGAGAATTTCTAGGCTAATTAAGGTGGAAAATAGTGTAATTAAATATGTATATCTTGTTATAGTAAAACATACATTAGGAAAGGGTACCCATTCATGTTTTGATACAGTTTTTAAACTAATGAGATGTGAATAAGTTAAAAAAATCACCATCAAGTTAATCTTATTCATTATAAGAATTTTTGCGGCAGTGATTTCATATTTATAATAAATACACATCACAATGGTGATTGAATCGCATATAACGGTTGGATTCGCATATGTACAATACTTTTTATTTTAATTTTACATTTTGATAAAGGAACTATGAATGATTCCAAAGGGAAGCTCAAGCCAGAAACCAACTGAATATTATATAATTTCATCTCTTAATTACTGGATTAACAAAAAAAATCTCGTCCGAGTACGATCATCGGTTAAAGGTTTCGTTTTTTTTTTGCAAAACTAAAGATTTAAATGTGGGATTTGAAAATCTGTCGGACATAGAAAGACGTTTTATATTCATATTTTATATTAATGCAGTCATTTCACATATAGTATCATACGCGGTGAGGGGCGTTGTTTGATTCTTCAGCAACCAAGTCACGTGACCTGAATTATACAGGGATCTTGAAACACATCTTCGCATGGTCAAGGTTCCTTTTTAGCCAAAGGCCGCGACATTGATCATCTTGACAAGCAAACCGCGTTCAGCCCACTTTCAGTGTTTTCCATACTGCAATTACCAGGCTTGTCAAATTGTGAAAAATAATCAATACCACTATTTTCTTTGAATAATTTCTTTTATATATACATTTACCCTTTGTATTATAAATTTTCACAATTTATTGAAAATATACGTATTCATCTACCATCAAATATCCCACAAGCCAGACAACTGTGGGGTTTTGCACTTATAGACTCCCACTTAGGGAGCCACACAACAAAACTCCCACCCAGAGAGCTCCAGAAAAGATTAATTCACACAAACAAACAAACAGACAAGCAAAACAATAATGACAGTTGTGAAAAGTTTTACAAATAGCCCGCGCTATATATTCACTGTGTAGCATCGTACAGAGGAAGTTGGTGATTTGTACGCCAGGATTTCTGCGTATAGCGATTTGCAAAGGACATCCAGGTAAGTTTGTGCACTGAATAATCCACAAGTACAAGGTGTGCATAGAAATATGAAGATCCTATATGTAGGAAGATTAGTTTTGAACATCTGGACTGCTCTAGCAGAGATGGGGATTTGTCTGTAGAGAGAAATACGGTGTGATCACCGACTGGTCATGTTAGATCATTTGACGATTTGACGACCTCCGTTTATGCTCGCCATGCTCAATGAATCACTTTTCTGTAGACTGTCAAATTTATGTGAAATCTTGCTTGTCCCATCAAAGCGATATTCTATCTATAGTTGTCCGAATTAAACCATGCTGGATACAAGTATTTGTAATTGAAAATATGTCCTGTACGGCGTATAGAAAGTGTTAGTACGGCATATAGCTTCAGAAAATCGTTGGTCTGTACGGCGTATTGCAATTTGCAGTTAATAGGCGTGGAATGTTATAATCACCACAAATGTCATGAAATGATTCTTTGCTTACTCATTTCAGACGCAGAGATGGAAAACGCCTATGTATGTTATTATTGTGACCATTCGAGCACTACTTTCTCCTCTGAAGTACGACATAACATTGACAATCATAGGGACAATGAAATCAAATTCCGAATACACGACAACGCCAGATTAAAGACATTGAATTATCATGTTATACCTACATTGTGTGACCAGCAAGGGAGAGAAATTACAATAAAACGAAGATGCACAAACACTCCATGTTTCGCGAATGAACACCATTGAAAAGGACAGTCCTTTTAAAAAGAAACCACGAGAAAACGACACTGGAGACATCGAGGGAAATAATGCATTCTGTGAACCCGTTGTAGAGGAGACACTAGATGAGAGGTCGACAGAGGAAAATGAAGAAAACAGAAATGACCCACTGCAGGAACTCTTGATAATGATGCCATCCATAGTAGAATCTTTGCAAAATCATGGAAAGCTTGACGAATACGTAGCATTCAATCGTCTGTTGATGCAAAATATAGCATTTTTACTTTTTCTTGATGTCGTTAGATGGATGTCACTCACGGGTGCAACTACGACCATGAGATATAGTGAGGAGGTGAAGCTATTTTGGCGCACGGGCCTAAGCCTTTTCCGCGGTCGATTCATGGGGGGTCCCAAGAATATTGGAAATATAGTTGAGGGCGAAGGATGTGTTGGTTCCTTAGATCCCGCTAAAGCCAAAATCAATTTCGCCGTTCCGGATCGGAGGATGCTTCAAGATAAATCTGGACAGATACAAGTATCTGGTACCGGCATAATTAGATCCATGATAGAAACAGTAGTGGCAGACGATCCTCATCAGAAAAAGACATACAAAGTATGCGTTGATGGTAAGAAGATAAACCCATCATCCATGGGTGAAGTTGATCTATGGGGGTATGAGAAATCCCCAACGCTGAAAGACAAAACAGATCGTCTCCAAACAGAGCTTCATTGTATTTCGTCATTTCTGGAAGACCTTGACAAGCACATGATGAATGGCCACCTTACCTCTTCCAGTCTTTGTCCAGAAGACCAGACCAAGTTGGCTGAAAAACACAAACAAATAATCACGCTGCTGAGTCATCGAATCAAAGACCTTCGGCAAATTAAAGTTCACAAAAAAAATGTGTGTAACATCATGAACATGTTGATGCAGAAGTGTTCAGGCGACTGGCGTTCCTCCAGATATTCCATGGTAATCAGCAGCATTCGAACAAGCCTGTACGAGATCGACAAGGCAATTGACGATCTTCTGTCAAACGTCGACAAGATTGGACGGGCAGCTGCTTCATACATGGGAACGTCGGACGTGTACTCCACGGGGTCCACTGTGTTTCTCCAAACACAAGTAAATTATGTATGCCTCGCAGAATTAGATGTTGATAATGATGATCCCGAAACCACGAAACAACGCTCGCTCAGATGGCATGATATCCGGAAAGGCGCATTGGCGACAGGAAGTACATTAAACAAGGCCATTGGATTAGAAGGACTTAAAAAGTTAAATGAACATCTGGACATTGTACAAGGTAGGAAGGAAATGGAGCCCGCATCACCAGAGCTTCAAGAGCGATTTGACTATGGAACTGCAAACGAGATCAATGCCGTAGCGACCCTCGTGGGAAAGATATTGCCGGTAATTGCTCCGAGTGGATCTTTTTATGAAGAAGGGTGTTATGTGACAGTGAAGGATGGAAAAAAGTACCTGGTAGTCAGTCCTGATGGTAGCGTCCGGGAGGGAAACGACCCAGATAAACTGTTGGCAGGGATCGAAATCAAATGTCCAATGCCTGGGAAAACTTACACAACGCCTGTTCATTACAAGGTTCCACGCTATTACATCCCACAGATTTTGTCAGAAATGTTTGCCTTGCAGGTGGAAGAATTATACTTTCTCTCATATTCAGCAGAGAGTACGACAGTCCACAAAGCAAAATTCGACCGAGAACTGTGGAATGATATGATAGGTGAGCTACAGAATCTATCAGGTGTATCTGTATTGAAGAAAATGCAACCATCAATGCGTCATGTAAAGGGACATGTGGAAAGTTATGTGGAGAACAAAATTACATTTGTGGCCGAGTTCTCGTCGGTAGCAGCAATCCAATGTCAACACACAGAAGTCAACCCAGGTGAAAGAAGGCATTTTCACAGCGGAGTAGATGCGGGCAGGAGAAATATGTACAGGTTAGAGCAAAGTCACAAAGCTGCCTTTGGTTGTATACAGGTTCTTAGAGAGGCATATAGACTGTGTTCTCAAAAGGCAAGTGAAGTATTAGTCTTCATCCTAGCTGACCTAGATCGACAGCACCGCCCAGGCCATTTCTACTCCTGTCCAATAGCATGTCCAATAGCATACGGTCTGAGAGGATATAGTATGAATACGGCGTCCATGGGTCAGATGTTGAAAGAAGTGTTGGTAACGCTATTCACTTTAGGGGTTTACACACCGGTCGTGTCCTACGACGGGCAATGGGCCAATCTTGCGCTGAGAGCAGAAAGTGGCAAGCCCCTCACTCTGCTCCAACTCCAGAGAACAGTCTATAATCAGGTTAAGAAGCGAACCAAAGCACCCCTCTTACAACAGATCGTCCATACCTGTACCGTCAAACAGATTGCATCCAGTGTCATTGTGGAAGGTGTAGATGCAAAATTTGACCCATCAACAGGATGCCTTGCGCTCGCTAATGCGCCAGGGGTTAAACCATTCCAAATGTCCAAACACAATTTGGACGTGCTGAAAACGGGGAACCAGAAAAAGAAACCCAATAAAGACGTGGAAAATGTTTCTGGTGAAGATCATGTCTTTTCCTGTCTTCCTGAGAACGTCGTTGCCGGATTGATGGACGATGTCGTAGAGTCATTGCAAACGATTAATGAAACAGTTCTTCACGACATGACGACGGCCTGTTATGCAATAATGAAGCAGATGGCGATTTTGATCCAGAAGCATTCTCTGCATTACTGGACTCCTCGTTGGACAACACATCGTCGGATACTGAAGAAACTGTCGCACCTGAGGATGAGCCCGATTGTGTCGAAAATCAAGGTGCTCAGCCAGATGGATCGGAGAATATTTTGAAACAAGAGGATTTACAAGACATGTTGTCTTCGCTGAAACACCATAGCAAGGTCTGTGGCAAATGGGAGAATGTAACAGTGGAAGAATTCAGAATGAAACTGTCGAATCGCCAGACATCCAATGGGGCGTTCACCAAACTGGATTTGCACCTCAGTCTTACCGCTGTCAGAGAGCGGCTGTTGGGCAGAGGGGTCAAAATACCCCCTAGCTGGACGAAACAGAAGCTACTAGATGCATTCCATCAATTAGTGACAGGATGTGAGGCCGATGATTCTCTGCTGGCGACTCGGATGAGAAGACGTCAACCTATACGGCTAACAAACTATGTAAAGCTGCCGTTACAAGACTACCAAAACATGTGTTGAATTGTATAGTGGCAGAGCATGAATTCCCAGCCGAAGTAAAAAAGTGGCAACACGAAAGTCCATTCACGGACCCAACACACGTAGCAGGTATTGGCGACATCCAATGGTATTCTGCGCCCGAATATGTTGACGAAATCCTGAGGTACGTCTTCGGCCTTCTGGACGTTCATCATTTGGTCACAAACTGTCGAGTAAAGGTGTGCAAGGACGGGATCGCAGAACGGGATCTGGATAGAAATGCGTGGCTCGAAGTAGCAAAAAGAAACACCACGAATCTGTCGCTGCCACATGTGGAGGACCTAGTTGACAAACAGAGCGATTCAATTGCGAAGGAAGCATTTTCGTCAGATGTTGAAGGTGAAATGCGGCTGTTGGGTTATACGTCGGAGGCGGAATTCTGTAGGCTTTTCAGACATTTCTTCGAGAGTGAAGATGAACCAGGAATGGACACGCAGGAAGGGTGTCGGCGACGTTTAGCGTTGAGAGGCTGGCTTCTAAAAGGAGTGAACTTTGCCGAATTTCCACCATATGGTACCCACGTAGACGGAATTCCCTACATCATGTTCGAAGGACTGATGACAAATTTAGAACGGAGAATTCAACTGTTTCCGTATGTCAAAAGTGGTGTATATAATGTTCGTTCTTTGGGAAGCTTGGAAGTTGAGAACCTTTTCGGACCCTTTCAAAATCTAGATCCGAAAGGAAGTGGGATCATCAAAGCAGAAGAAGTTCCGCGTGCCTTGGGGACAGCTTGTGATCTTTTGAGAACTAGTTTGGACCCGGACAAATCATTCCACATGTCACTCTCGAGAGCCAAGGTTTACCCTCTCCAAGAACTGTTGGAAGCTACAGAAGCGATGGACATTCAAGAGGACATCTACCCTACTTGGGTAAACGACATCACACCAAGGTGCAATGCCATATAAATAACTTTCTCAGAACTGATTGACAAATTTTGTCACTCCGGCCACATGTCACGAGATTTTTTTCCTTTTCGCAAGGAGAGAATGTAAATATTGTGTATTTATCGCTATACCACGTATGTTTATGTGAGTAATATTTCGATATATAGGCTATGCTTGAGATATAGAAGTTGTTGTTCAAACTGACTCATTTTGGGTATAGACATGAGGTAGGCAAAAGTTTTGAGTCATTCCTCATCCTTGATTTTGGGTCAATTATCCCAATGATAAAGCAATATGATGGAGCAATATGCAACACATTTTTGTCCCCATAAAAAAAACATCCAAATTTACCGTAGACAGTAAAATCCTATCATTTTGCTCATCAGAATTAACTGATAAACGGATTCATGCTGTTAAATGAGCAATGGCATACCATGATGTGTATTAGTGAACTGCATTTCTCGAATATATTACTATGATCATATCCTATCATTTTCGATCACTTCAGGAACCATGTCTTTGATACCGGGAAGAGGGCTGCTCGAAAATCCAAGAGAAGGCTCGTGAAGATTACCGCACCCCATGAAGCAGGAAGAGGCGTAGCATCTGTTCGACAGTACCACCAATGTGATGAGAGTAAGATTTTACCACACAAGCGACTCGGCATAGAGCTGAAGAACTCGATATAGGATGTGTCAAATTTTTGTTCTGTGCCATTACCGGTTCGTGTGATTGTTATACACAAACGCTTTGTTTCAAATGGAATATGCACATTCGTATATTGAGAACTGACAGCTCATCCGGCTATCAGAAACTGGATTTCTGATGCGAATTACGGGATATTGAAACTTACGATGAGAATGCAGCAAGATAGAAAAAATATACATGATATACGGTAATTGAGCTATCTCCAGGTATGAACATGTTAAAAAGAGCTTTCAGATTTTACCGTGTAATAAATCATGTTATTAAATGAAGTTAACACCAGTTTGCGTATTTATTATAATTTATATTCCAATCAAATACAATTCAGACAAAGTAGCATCTACGCGTAGATGTGTAACAGTTTCCGAAATCAAAGTTATGCGATCAATAATTCGCAGAATTACCGCTGACATAAATTATCCCAACACAAATGACTAATATGGAATGCATAAACAAAGCAGTAATGATGTCATGAGAGGAGAGTATCAATGAATTACAGCACGTTTGTCATTTCCTGTACCGGTAATTATTCACGAGACTATCATATAACGGGAAAAGAAACGAATACGAGAAATTCCAATCTTCCAATCACATAACCAGAAGGAAACAATGAATTGCTTGATATAATCAGAAGTAGAAGGCAACCTTCCACTATTATATTATTACGAGGATAATCAAGCACGAGATCTTCCAAATCTAGGATCTGCTCTACATGTGCGGTTAACTTTTTATGCAACAAAAAGTTTTCCTCGACTTGTGTTGGAAATCTTTCCGGATGTTAACCTGTCATTACAATTGTATGATTCTTTTATGTCGCATCTTCGCGGATTTCTGTAACTACCACGGTATGTTTTCGAAAACAAAGTTATTCGACAAAAAACAAATCAAAAGCATAACCAATCCATCTATTTTCCTAACGTACTAATAAGAAATGCAAATACAAAGCAGGAATGATGCAGGAAACATAAATGAATTACAATATATACTGGTACGTTTGTCTATCGTAGTACAAGAGATTCTAAATCGGTCTTTCTTGTAATGATACGAACGCGGAAGTCCAAACTGTAACAAGAAGGAAAAAAAATAATTACGAAAAACACATTTTCCAAAACTGGGATTTGTTCCGTGTGGCTTAGCATCGCTGACCAGTGTATTGTAACAAAAATGGTCGTGATTTTCTCCTCAGTCCCCTGATTGAAATATGTTCTCCTCAGCTCTCTGAGTAAACTGATGAAGAGTATTATCTTCCGATGTGAACCTCTGTTATCTAATGGTGACAATGTTCAGTGTGGTATCTAAATGAGGAGCGCCATGGGAAACATTTCTGACAAACCTTGCACCGATATTGCCGTATTCCATGCTTTCCTTTCTTGTGCTCCGTCAGGACACGCTTTGCCTGAAAGCCCTCTCCACAAACATCACATTCGTGATTAGCTGCCTTCCCATTAGCGTTGTTTGGATTTTGTGAGCAGGTATTTTCGTGTCGTTTACCCGAACCAGGTGAAGAAAACTTGCTGGAGCAGAAAGGACATTTCTCAACTGGAATATTCACGTGATGTGCCTGGTGTGCCTTGAACTGAGTTCTCTGGTTGTATCCCTTTGAGCATATGACGCACGTGTATAAATACGTTTGAGAATGTTTGTTCTTGATGTGGAGACTCAGACCATACTTGGATCTGTAATGATTTCCACAGTGTTCGCACATAAGATCTTGGGACTGGTCACTTTTGGCGGGTCCTGTTCCATGTTTTGTATTCATGTGTCTTGTGAAGTTTGACTTGTAGTTTGAGGAGTAGGAACATATTCCACAGGAAAAGCGCGAAAGCGCCTCGTCCTCGTGGTCCACATAGCTTTCCTCCATAGCCTGTGCGTCAAACGACTTTTCCAATTCCATACATGTGAAGGAAACAGAAGGGCAGCATCAGTTTAAATACTCCCTTGCATTTACTGTCGATCGCAATACGCCGTACTATAGCAAATTATATGCCGTACAGTGAGATATTTTAGCGTTCCTATACGCCATACAATTGTGGTGAATACTAGCCGATGAATAGGCACAATCATTCAATCTATCGTGTTTTTACGGGTCGTATTCTGTAATAACATGCATTCCCTTCATCTCAAATGATCTATCTAGCATCAGTTTATACAAAATACCACCAGGAAGTGATACCAAGTTTCGCGCCGAAAACGTGCTGCTGATCAGTATACAATACTGGTTTGGAGAAGTGATTTCTTTGACTATTAATCTGTATTTTGTCTCCTGATGCGAGTTCGCGCGTCCTTAAATATTTTGTATGCTTATCAAATGCCAAAACTGTCAAAATAATCCGTTGTTTTGTCATAAATTGCGGAGAACGAACTTACCTGCACGCTACAAATCGCTATACGCAGAAATCCTGGCGTACAAATCACCAACTTCCTCTGTACGATGCTACACAGTGATATTAATAATTAAGTGCTTTCGAAGACTCAAAAGCCCCGTATGACAATGTTATATTCAATACAGCGCCATTTATCTACACAAGGAAAATGGTGACCGTAGGACAAAAAACCACGCGAACAGCGAAAATCTGACGAATCAACTCAAAATTTCAGCACGCACAGATGCCAAAAACGTTCACGAAAAATACCACACAAGAAATCTGGAATAATATCAGCTTTAAAACACAGAAATACTCAAACTAATAGACGAAATTGCAAGTGCAATTGACTCAATCTGACCATATCCGGGCCTGTGTCCCCTACAAAATATATGTAAATATGAAGTTATAATTATATGCATAACCATTATTCCTATGTATATAAATCTATTTTTTTCAATTTCTTTCAATATCCCCATCGTATCTATATAACCGCCAACTGAACTGAAACACGCTATAGTTTTACACAAGGCAAAGAAGAATGGAAAAGGAAGAAGAAAAAAATGATCGAACTTTATATAGTCTGACTGAAGTGTTTATGATATAGAAACTCGAACGTGTATGCGGGTCAGTCAGGCTGAACCTTGTCGTACTACTTTCGGCTATAATCCTCAATCGTTTTTTTTTTCATCGCTTATATTTTCTCGATTAAACAACGATTGAATCGCGATATCGCTTTTTATTCGCGAGAATTTTCTCGATTGAAAAACGATTGCCAACAGGAAAAAAAACCATTCGAACAGCGATCGCGAATGAATCGTTTATTTTGAAGAAATAAAACCATTCCCTCGCGCCTTGGAAAATCGCGACTTCGAGAAAATTTGACGAAATAAACGATTCATTCGCGGACGATAATTGGAAACGGTGCCTAAAAAGATACTCTTTGCCTTGTATAGATTAATTTTGTCATTTCGACTAGTTTTGTTTTAAAATTTTCTTCGAGTTAAAAGAGAATGAGTTTGGATGAAACCGTACACTTAAATTCGATTTCAAGTTTTAACAATTTATTTCAAGAATTTACTTAGAAAATTGGCTTGAAACTCTAAAAGTTTAGTCCATTCTTATTTCGTCCCATTTCCGTATACGTTTCTGGCCCAAGTTTTGGCTGGTATGTGCGGTTTATCGCGCGTTCGAACTTTTTCCGTGAAAGCTGTGCAGTGGAACTGGAACAACAACAACAACTGGAACTCAACCAATCGAGTTAATAAGAGTGGATTAACAGACCAACAACAACAATGGAACTGTACAGTGATAAAACAGTTAATCTGTGTTAGTTTTAGATTATATTATTCATTTTGCCATTTATACCAAACTAATCAGATTTTAGACACTTTTTGATAGAAAACAATCCTCCCATTTCCGCCAATCAATTATCCATATCAGAACCCATCTATCTATAATCTAGGCCTTAGTTCAACAAGCTGAACCCTACTAACATTTAATTTTGTGATATTGATTATGTAGGGTTCAGCCGTTGAACCGAAATTTCCTATCGCAAAATGTTTGCCTCCCGACCTGGGTAACAACGGGTGTATTTGCGCTCATAAAAATCGATAATACCTGTCGCTTTGTGCTCGTTTGGATAGAATATATATTTGCCTACTTCCCTGGCGATTTATTTTCTCTGTTCAGCTCCTTTCGTTTCCATAAACGGCAAAAGAAAATAATAATAATATAATCATAATCAATATCACAAAATTAAATGTCAGTAGAGTTCAGCTTGTTGAACTATCTAGGCCTAGGCCTATAATACTGAGAGTAGTTACACAGTGTCAATTACTTAGAGATGCTACCAAGTAGCCTACAATCATGACAATGAGCCTTATGTGTCGACTTGGTGACACTTTGATCATGGAATTATCAAACAACCTTACTCGTCACAAACACAAATTTTCTAACCCCGCAAACAAATTGACATCAATTGGACAGTAGTGGATGGATGGATGTGCATTTGGTAATTCTGTTAGACGGGGGTATCCCAGCAGCCTTTGCGGCACTCCCTGACAACTACCGCGTGGGCTAAAGCAAGGCATAGCGACGTATTCACTTAGCCCAGGAAGACCGCGCTTCTCGCCGTTAAATCGTATTTCCTCGCCGTTTGCGGCTGGTAATCATTTGGAATCGATAATATATTATTAATAAAGTAACATTTAGCAGCTGAAAGGATCCATCTTTTTGTAAGACTCCAGGAAAGGGTAATAAACAGCTCTAAATAACCCACAACAGTGATCTACAGGGCGCTAACCCAGTCGTTAAAATCCTGGGGTTAACACAGCGGCAACACCGTCATTGTCGGCATATAGCACGGATAATCTGTTTTAATTTCCCCCCATAAAGCTGTTAATTATCCATATTCAGTGATTGACTTATTAAATGATTAACATCAACATGGAGTTTTGACTTCATATCTTGTCTTTGCCTCACCTGGCAGATTATCTGAATATTCGTAACTCATCGTGCTAGTTGTAAATATGGTCTGAGATTGTCATGAAAACTCAGTTTATATACATGTATAACCGAAGGAATTTTGCTAAAACAAGTATACATGTATATCTGCGTTATTTACCATTTCCTGATCATTAAGTCAATCATTAAATCTGGATAATTAACAGCTTTATAAAAGCAGAAGAACACCTGTAGACTATCCATAACGGTGAAGGAATTTTGCTGCAAGTATATATCTGCGTTATTTACCATTTCATGATCAATAAGTCAATCATTTAATAAGTCAATCATTGAATATGGATAATTAACAGCTTTATGGGGGGAAATTAAAACAGATTATCCGTGCTATATGCCGACAATGACGGTGTTGCGGCTGTGTTAACCCCAGGATTTTAACGGCTGGGTTAGCGCCCTGTAGATCACTGTTGTGGGTTATTTAGAGCTGTTTATTACCCTTTCCTGGAGTCTTTACCACACAATTGACCCTTTCAGCTGCTAAATGTTACTTTATTAATAATATATTATCGATTCCAAATGATTACCAGCCGCAAACGTCGAGGAAATACGATTTAACGGCGAAAAGCGCGGTCTGCCTGGGCTAAGTGAATACGTCGCTATGCCTTGCTTTAGCCCACGCGGTAGTTGTCAGGGAGCGCCGCAAAGGCTGCTGGGATACCCCTGTCTAACAGAATTGCATAAACTGTTCTGTGAAATGATCCCCAGCCACGAAGTAAAAAACGCCCAGAAATTTACACAATGTATAACAAAGTACCATAGTGAGCACAAACATTGTGTAAACAAAACAAAACGCCATAAATTATGTTATTGTACTGTGTTTTGTAGTGTTTATTTACCTGTGTCCAATGGGTGGGGGGGTGTATGGGGCCGGGGGGGTGGTGTCATTTCGCACCCGTTTTACGTGCACCGATACGGGTACATGATTATATTGCCATATGTCCTTATAATATTGTGTGCAGGGTTAAAACAGCTTTTTGGTACATGTGCAGTATTTGATTGACGGAAATTGGAGGAAGAAGGTAGTTTGTTTTCTACTAAAAAGTGTGTAAAATGTAATAATTTTGTTAAATGTATTGATGATCAAATAAGTTTATCAAACAATGGTGGACTGTGTTTAACATAACCAGAGAGGTCACTATGTAGTACTTTATGGTGATGAAATGATGGAGATTTTATGCATCAATGTTTTGAACGTTTTTTTTTTTTTTTCAACTTTAAATTCTAATAAATATGATCACTTGTCCCCAGATTTTATGGTGGTAACATAAAGATACGTTTAAAATATAATGGACTTGAAACTGGGCTACAGAGAACAGTTTGCAATTATTCCAAATAAATGACCTACAGCACTGATGTGGAAATGTTGAAGTACCGGTATTACGGCAGTAATAAAAGATCTGGTCGTGGGGCTGATCATGCTGATTTGTTGGGGACATGAGCTTGAGGTTGTACCTTAAACCTGACATTTACATGTATTTATATCCGAAAATCTGGATAATAAAATTCTCCCATCCCTTGTCAATCTTCAGGCAATTTCTTTCCAATGGCTTGTAGTGTGCTCACGAAAATTTACCCACTTGGTTGTCAATCTAAATAAATAAACAAATTGCTTATATGGATAACAACTTCTAGCAATTTGTTTATTTATCTACTTCCCATCTTCTACATTGTAAATGCCACTAAAAGAAACCATCTATGTCAATCTAGACACGAGGAAGATTTTGAAAGAAGAAAAATGGAACAAATTATTTATTTCGTACATAATTTTAGTCAATGAGAATGTCAATTGGACTTAACACAGAAGTTTTATAACCCCAAAGATACCGGTATAGTGTCAAATTGATCTACAAGTGTCGAACAATACAACTAGAGTGATATTAGACCAACTTCAACCAAAAAATTAGGAAACTATAAGCTTATGAAATGAAAAGTTACAACTGAAAATGACTGGTTAATATTTTTTTTGTGGTCCACTATTATTGTTTAACATAATTTGTAGATCTATTTGACACTGCAAATTTGGGGTTCTTATACTTAAACATGTTAAATGGGTTATGTCAGTGACATTCCCATTGACTAAAATTATGTACAAATAAATCTGAATAATTTTTGTTTTTCATTTTTCTTCTTTCAGTAAGCTTATCTTTGTGGTGTAGAGATTTACAAGTGGGTGAATTTTCATGCCAAAAATGAAACTCTTAAGAAATTGCCAAAAGACTGACACAAGGTGGGAAAATTTGATTGATCAGATTTTCGATTTTTGATTAATTCAATTTTAATTTTTTTCCCCTCAGTCAACTGATAGCGTGGTTTACATCCTATAAGTGAAGAATAATCCTGTCAATCAACTCATTGTCACTTCCTGTTTGACCCACATGGCAGCCTCCACAGTCATGGCATCAAATGGCACCGTTGGGGATTTCGATCTGCATCAGTTCACGGATGGAATAGTAAACTATTTGTGTGGCTATGTCAGAGACCTTGAATCAGCTCAGGATATTATTAGACGATTTGAACAATGCACCACAACCAAGTTTTCTACCTCAAGATGTACAAGAAAGTTTGGTAATGCAGGTTAGTACTGTATCAACTTCTACCATGTCAGTTACAACATTGATTGTAGTTTGAAAAGTTTGCATCAAAACTGAGCAGGGATCATAGATCTGAAGGGGATAAGATAGGATAAGATAAGATTTATTGACGTAAAATTATACCCGCAGGGGGTTAAAAAAACGTGAATACAAACAGTTTCAGACATATACATGTAGAAGACAGACACGGATGACGGACAATACAAAACAATATACAGGACAAATTTACATTAAAATGTGCACAATAAGCGCTCCCAAATCTATGGGACTGGCAAACAGTGACCTGGGGACTGGTAGTCTTCAATGCACAGCCACGTTTAAATAGGGTAGGCCCTATATTGTATGCTATATAAGAAATTTTTTTTAACCATCTATTAACTGGAAACAGTCGTAAACAAAATGGGCTACATATTTAGTAATTTGTGGATTAGTGCAGGATAACAGCTCCACAAACATGTCATCAGTGCACATAGATTTATCGCTTATTAAGTTTGCCAATTCAGCCATTAGTTTTGCCCGACGCTCAGAAAATTTGCAGCAGCTAAGAAGGAAGTGTTTTTCATCCTCAAACACACCACATGTATTACAGAGTCTATTACTTTGTGGGGTTTTAGAGTATCTACCTGTCTCAATTTCCAATCTATGGGCACTGATTCGAAGTTTAACTAGTGCAGATCTATGTTTTCCATTACTCAGAGACATTAGATTTCGCTCATGGCGGGGATAAGATTTCACGAGATTATATGTTTCAAGTTTGCTGGAAGATGATACCTCGTCTCTCCATTTTGTCTCATAGATTTCATGTAGAACAACTTTCATAAACTTAGTGCTAGCTTTGGGATTTGGGCAACCAAAATTTTCCCATACGTGATACGACTTAAGGCTTCGTAGCAGACGTTTCATATAGTGCACCCAATTTTGTGCATTGTTTGCCCGATTAGCCTCACACTGAAGGTGATCAATCCACTTCAGATCACATATTTGAGATCTGGAACTTGATGTTTATTGTGATACACTTTAGACATTTGAGATCTGAAACTCGATGTTTGTCTTAATGAATGTCTTGCAGAATATTCCTATGAAAAATGATTTAAAAATTATTGTCAACTTCATCATTTTTGGTTCACTAGAATAGAATTAATACATCTCAAAATCAATTGAAACATTCAGTTAACCCGTTGAGTAACTAATACTAAGCCTTCATATTTAAAAAAACAGGTTACCTGTATTTATTTCACATACATGTACTTCAGAGAATAAATTCTTATAAAAGGGTATAATTTATTTTATTGCCAATAATTGCCTCTTGGAACCCCCCCCCCCCCCCCAACTTATATACTACATACGTGTATAAGGAACGCATTATGGTAAAACACCACTTCAGTTTTTTTTAAATTTGTGTTTTCATGTACATGTACTTATAAATATGCTTTTAATTCTGAGTATTTTTTTTTCATTAATTCCCAATGATAATTATTTTTTTTCCTAATCTCCACTAATCTTCTCATGTAGAGGATTAGCGGACTGCTCTATCTTTGATGACTAATTATACTAGTTTATACTACTAAATTCCGCAATAGGATTAAATGGATTTAAAACTTTAAGGATTATTATTCCCTCCCAGAGAAATGGAACGTTCAAACAGCTACAATAGAGAATGAAGCCCGCACCAACAATTTATGTGAGAGTTGGAACGGTTCCTTCAAGCAGTTAGTAGGGTATTCCCATCCAACCTTATGGGCTACCATCGAAAACATAAGGATGCATGCATAGCTTCTACACATTTGGCAAATGATGCGGTTGGACAGAGGTTGAAGAAGCGAGTGCAGCGAGCTACAAAAGACCTACAGAAAGACACGCAATCTGTGCGTTGACTTGAACAGCGGTCGTAATACATTGGAAGAAACCATGAAAGGCCTTGGATATAATATCAGACTATATTAGATAGACTTACTAGATTTAGATAGATTACTGGGCAGAAAGAAAACTAAATGTGCAATGTCACATTTTTTGTGTGTAAATATTGACCATAACATGTAAATACTGAATATAAAAATAAAAACAATCTCTTAATGTTATTGTATGGCTAATATAATTTTTTCATACAAAAGTTAAAATTGGGGGTTTTGTCCAATTGTGGTTTTGTCCGCTGGGATTTTGTCCACTGGGGTTTCGTCGGCTGGGGTTTTGTCCACTGGGGTTTTGTCAGCTGGGGTTTTGTCCACCAGCTGTTTGGGTTTTGTCCATTGGGGTCTTGTCTTACACCCGTTACAGCAGGGAGAGAGAGAGAGAGAGAATTAGGGTTTAACGTCGCATTCAGCAATATTTCAGCTATATAGCGACGATTACAGCAACAGACATTATACGTACATGTGTATCACCAGAAGTCCACTAGTTTTTATGAACTTCTGGTATTACCAATATACTTTGATATTTTGAAAGTCATACAGTTCAGGCATACATTATTAGTAACGTGATTGTATCCTATCTCTCAGACTCAAATGTAACCTGTTTGTATTTTTAAATGGATGACCAATATTGATTTTAGAATTTTCTCGTCATAATATTTCAATTTCAGATCCCAAAGACAGTCCACACAGAGTATTATGGGAGCATGGTGATACAGGTCAGACTATTGTACCATTTGATGGAATACCACTCATGGTGGTTGGTACAAAGACTCTGGGTTGTCAACATGGCCCCGCCAAGAATCCGCAGAGGAAGAGAGACTATTCAGAAATATCACAGGTTTTTTTTATATCATTTCTATCTCTGCCTACATGGCCTATGTAGTGTAGATAATTATGTTGATGTCTGTATTACCAGGACCAGAATTGGTAAAATTCAACATTTCTACAGATTAATGGAGTAGAGGACGTTTATTGGTAAACTAAGCATTTCCAGTATTATTTTGAGGAGGGGTGGGGGCAGGGAATCAGGGTGTGGGTGGGGAATATTATTGGAGTTCCATTTATTAGCCATTTACAAGTCCCCTTTATGTTGAAAGTGAGTAAGAGTGAATTTTGGGCGATTCCAGAGGCATAATTTTATATTTTCAACCTCATGAGCAATTTGCACCCCCAACAGTTGAATCCAATATGCCAATTTTGTGGTTGGACCTATCACACTATCGAACCACCAGTAAAACAGGAATTTCATACAACTATGGACCTCTGGTAAAACAAATGATTCTGTTTTGTCGTTTGTTGATTTTTATCCCGTTTTGAGATGTCTGTGTACTTTCGGTAGAAAATTCAGCCTGTTTTAAACAATTGGACAAATCACCTTGTTGTAGCCCCCATGAACGTCCTCTACTCCCTTAATGTTTTTTGAAAATTTTAAAATATATTTCATGAAAATACTCTAATACTCCAGTTGAGCACTGAGATATTGTATTTTAAAGAATTTAGGCTCTGGAACAAATTTGGTACATGCAAATGAGCTTTAAAATAGAGATAATTAGATGGACAAATAATGGTAGGGCAATTCCCCTAAAAATTCAATAACAGGAAGTGCAGCAAAAATGACTTATATATGGAAATCTTCTTTATAGCACAAGCTACAATGTGTCATTATACAGCTTTTTTTCAATTTGATAGAAGAATGGTAATGCTTTTTCTCTGTGTTTGAATAAGAGAGTTGAAAAGTGAACTTCCTGTGATTGAATTATTAGGGGAATGATATTTTTTAAGATACCTAGGATTCTGATTCTTTTGCATTTCATTAACATTGTGTTTACAGGTTATTGGATCACTTTAGTCCGTCATTTACCAATAGTTTCAGAAATATGTCAGCAACTTGTAACCAAGTGTTTTATTTTGGGAACTTTAATAGTTAGGCTTAAACAAATAAATGGTGGGTTTCCTGTAACGAACCAGAAAAATTCAAGCTAGGTAGATCGGGAAACTATTTTTTTGTCACATTTTTTTTTTACCTGGTATTAACTGATCTGTTTGCTGAATGATCATCACGAAATGATAGGCAGAAAATAAAAAAAAAAAAATGAACAAAACTGATATTCATTGTGGATGTGTCTGTAAAATTTGCTCTTTAAGACTAGTGTGTCTATAAGGGAAAATATTTGTGTAGTTTTTTCCCAAACTGCAATAAAAACCTTTGAGCATGTTGAGGTAGGCACATTTTGTTCAGGTACGTAGGTTGGGTTGTACTGGAAACACACAATTTTGTTTAGGCCTTAAACCATTTTTTTAAGAATATGAAATGCATAAACATTTTTTTATGTAAATGCATATTCAGTAATTAAGATTTCATAACATGTACAATTTTCAACATAAAGCTGTTTATTATCTGTTTGCTACATATATGTTAACCATATTTCTAGAAATAATTAGGATATTTCTGAAAAAAAAAATCATGTGCTTGAATAATGCTATATACCAATACTATAACTTTCAGGAGATTAGACTACTACATGTAGCTCTGTGAATATTACAAATATCGAGGAGGAGGGGGCGGTCAATGCTCGCTCAGGCATGTCAGGTTGGCAACAAGCCCTTAAAGATGAACTTTTCAAGGTTAAATAATGTAAGTTTTAAAACAGGGTAAAATTTTATTTAATGCTGGCTTTCAGCACAGTATTACTATTAGAGTATAGCTAAGCTTTCCACAATCATACCACATATGCAGCTAGCGATGGGTAATATCGAGGATGACCAATTTTATCAA
Source organism: Hanleya hanleyi (assembly GCA_036873755.1). Lineage (NCBI taxonomy): Eukaryota > Metazoa > Mollusca > Polyplacophora > Lepidopleurida > Hanleyidae > Hanleya > Hanleya hanleyi. The sequence continues at coordinate 66,156 of JAVTVY010022314.1, forward strand.
GAACAAATGATACAATGAAAATATATTCAGTCTGATAATATTAGCACATTTTGTGAAAGATTAGAGCTACATGTATCATTTCCAAATCCTCACATCAGATAGATGCATATATGCTTATTGACTGGAATGCTGTTGACCCCTTGACCTATTTCCTATGGTCACATTGCAAATTATATCTCTACCTTTTCTAGATAGTGTGAGATCTGCTATGTTTGTGTGTGAGATGTCTCCCCCTCCTCCTTTGCATACATGCATTTTCAGTATTTTTTATTGAAATATCCCGCAATTCATTCTTATCCTATGTTGGTAGGTAGCGAAGCGCAAACCTCGTAAGCGTGGAACTAAGAAGATCGGATGCCCGGCGAAAATTAAAATGTATGAGATTTTGAAGTTCCCAGAATACAAGGTAGTGTACATTCCTTAATATATTCTACCATACATGTACTTGTATGTAAGACTAATTATTCAGCGGGTGGTTGGGTAGGTTCAGGTTCCTGTTGCTTCAATGCATTTTGCTGAGAAGCAAACGGAACTTGATAATGTGATGTCTAGCACTGTAATATCACTTGTCTTTATTGCGCCAAGGAAGCGTCCTGTGTCTTGTGTGCTCTCCTCAGTGTTTTATAGGGTGGATGGAGGGTGTCTGGTTCCATGCTGCTTCAAAGATTTCTTCTTTGAAGTAGCAGAATAGGAACACAACTGGGCTGGGTGGTGCTTAGTTGGTTCATCGTGATATAGCTGAAATATTGTTGAAAGCGACGTTAAATTCTATTCACTCACTCACTAATTATTCATCTCACTGTAACACGTCCCACACCCCAGTAGAAAAAATAAACTGTCTGTTACATTAATCTATTCATGTACAGTGAAACCAAAATTAAAAAGTTGTTTGCTTCAGGTAACATTAACAAACCACAGGTCAGTAGGTAGATTTTTATTTTTATATTTATTTTATTTGTTTTTCCATTCAAACATTTTGTGATCAGAGTAGAGTAGAGACAGATACTGCCAAACAGTGAATATATTACCATTCATGCTTCACCCCATCATGTAGTTTTCTGATTTACATATATAATTCCAATATGGCAGTTTCAGAAAGACCCTGTATTTCTCAGATGAATGAAAGAAAAAAATGAAAAAGTTTTGGGTAAGGGACTTATTGATGGGTAGATAGAGTTACCCCAAACAAATAATATGGGACCATATAAAAGTGTTCATTTTGACAGGGTTCTGGTTTATCAAGGTTCAAATACTTAAAATGTAAGAATATTGGGGGGGGGGGGAGGGGGATTTGGCTTAATGTCACACTCAAGTTTGTTTCACTCATATGGTGACAGTCAGTTTGGTTGGTGGAGGAAGCCGGAGAACCCGGAGAGAACCACCGCCCTTCGGCAAGTAACTGACAAACTTTCACACATGGACCAGCTGGGCTCGAACCTGTGCTGGTAAGAATATGGTCTCAAGATATTGTCGGTATTTAGAGGATGGTCAGTTTACACAGGTTTTGGCATTCTCAGGTTCCACTGTGATCACTACATGACTGCATGTCTCACTAACACTGTACTATATAGCAATACTGTCCTAATTTGACGTACTATTTTGAGATATAGTTCACCCCATGCCGGGCACTCTCTTGATAGATAAAGATTGATACGGATAAAAGACGTGGGACTTCATCACTTGCTCTCAGGAAAGCTTTAACTGAAGGATCACCAGCACAAGAGAGGAGACTTTACCTTTGTCTGCCGCCCCTGAATCACCACTCTGGACACCCGATTGGAGAGGTCAGTTACTCACAGCATGTACCCATGGGTAGATATACACCAAATTTCTGCATGTATTTCAACATGAACTTTCTAAGAATATGTTTTTTGTTTAAAGTCTTGCAGCCCCCCACCCTACATGACATTCACACACCAATGGTGATTGTTTTTACCCCTTGGCCAATTTTGGGGGATTGTCATCAAGTGAGATATCTGCAAAACGCCTCCACTGATAAATTCCAAATTTAGTAGGCTTACTTGTCTAGTCAAGAGCCAGTTCTAAACCATTCTTGTTATCGCGATTTCTCAGGAACTACTTTATGGATCTTTCTCAAATTTGGTACACAGGTTCCCCTTGGGGTCTAGTTGTGCAAGATACCTTTTTTGGTCCGATTCGAAAATCCAATATGGCCACCAGGCAGCCATCTTGATTTCCCCATGGAACCTTGTTATCGCGATTTCTCAGGAATTGCTGCATGGATCTTTCTCAAATTTGGTACACAGGTTCCCCTTGGGGTCTAGTTGTGCAAGATACCTTTTCTGGTCCTATTCGAAAATCCAATATGGCCACCAGGCAGCCATCTTGGATTTCCCCGTGAAATTTTGTTATCGCCATTTCTCAGGAAGTACTGAATGGATCTTTCTCAAATTTGGTACACAGGTTCCCTTCCGGGTCTAGTTGTGCAAGATACCTTTTCTGGTCCGATTCGAAAATCCAATATGGCCACCAGGCAGCCATCTTGGATTTCCCCATGAAACTTTATCGTCATTTCTCAGGAAGTACTGCATGGATCTTTCTCAAATTTGGTACACAGGTTCCCTTCCGGGTCTAGTTGTGCAAGATACCTTTTTTGGTCCGATTCGAAAATCCAATATGGCCACCAGGCAGTGATCTTGCATTTCCCCATGAAACCTTGTTATCGCGATTTCTCAGGAAGTACTGCATGGATCTTTCTCAAATTGGGTACACAGGTTCCCCTTAGGGTCTAGTTGTGCAACATACCTTTTTTGGTCCGATTCGAAAATCCAATATGGCCACCAGGCAGTCATCTTGGATTTCCCCATGAAACCATGTTATCGCGATTTCTCAGGAAGTACTGCATGGATCTTTCTCAAATTTGGTACACAGGTTTCCCCATGAAGGCAGCCTTGGGGTTCCCCTTGGGGTCTAGTTGTGCAAGATACCCTTTTTGGTCCGATTTGAAAATCCAATATGGCCACCAGGCAGCCATCTTTGATTTCCCCATGAAACCTTGTTATCGTGATTTCTCAGGAACTACTGCATGGATCTTTCTCAAATTTGGTACACAGGTTCCCTTTCGGGTCTAGTTGTGCAAGATACCTTTTTGGTCCGATTCGAAAATCCAATATGGCCACCAGGCAGCCATCTTGGATTTCCCCATGAAACCTTGTTATCGCGGTTTCTCAGGAACTACTCCATGGATCTTTCTCAAGTTTGGTACACAGGTTCCCCTTGGGGTCTAGTTGTGCAAGATACCTTTTCTGGTCCGATTCGAAAATTCAATATGGCCACCAGGCAGCCATCTTGGATTTCCCCATGAAACCTTGTTATCGCGGTTTCTCAGGAACTACTCCATGGATCTTTCTCAAGTTTGGTACACAGGTTCCCCTTGGGATCTAGTTGTGCAAGATACCTTTTTAGATCCGATTCGAAAATCTAGTATGGCCACCAGGCAGCCATCTTGGATTTCCCCATGAAACTTTATCGTCATTTCTCATGGAGGAACTGCATGGATCTTTCTCAAATTTCGTACACAGGTTCCCCTTGGGGTCTAGTTGTGCAAGATACCTTTTTTGGTCCGATTCGAAAATCCAACATGGCCACCAGGCAGTCATCTTGGATTTCCCCATGAAACCTTGTTATCGCGGTTTCTCAGGAACTACTCCATGGATCTTTCTCAAGTTTGGTACACAGGTTCCCCTTGGGGTCTAGTTGTGCAAGATACCTTTTCTGGTCCGATTCAAAAATTCAATATGGCCACCAGGCAGCCATCTTGGATTTCCCCATGAAACCTTGTTATCGCGGTTTCTCAGGAACTACTCCATGGATCTTTCTCAAGTTTGGTACACAGGTTCCCCTTGGGATCTAGTTGTGCAAGATACCTTTTTAGGTCCGATTCGAAAATCTAGTATGGCCACCAGGCAGCCATCTTGGATTTCTCCATGAAACCTTGTTATCGTGATTTCTCAGGAACTGCCGCATGGATCTTTCTCAAATTTGGTACACAGGTTCCCTTTCGGGTCTAGTTGTGCAAGATACCTTTTCTGGTCCTATTCGAAAATCCAATATGGCCACCAGGCAGCCATCTTGGATTTCCTCGTGAAACCCTGTTATCGCGATTTCTCAGGAACTTCTGCATGGGTCTTTCTCAAATTTCGTACACAGGTTCCCGTTGGGGTCTAGTTGTGCAAGATATCTTTTCTGGTCCGATTCGAAAATCCAATATGGCCACCAGGCAGCCATCTTGGATTTCCCCATGAAACTTTATCGTCATTTCTCAGGAAGTTCTGCATGGATCTTTTTCAAATTTGGTATACAGGTTCCCCTTAGGGTCTAGTTGTGCAAGATACCTTTTTCGGTCCGAATCGAAAATCCAATATGACCACAAGGCAGCCATCTTGGATTTCTCCACGAAACCTTGTTATTGCGATTTCTCAGGAACTGCTGGATGGATCTTTCTCACATTTGTTACACAGGTTCCCCTTGGGGTCTAGTTGTGCAAGATACCTTTTTTGGTCCGATTCGAAAATCCAATATGGCCACAAGGCGGCCATCTTGAATTTCTCCTTGGAACATTGTTATCGTGAATTCTCTGGAAATATTTCATGGATATTTCTGAAATTTGATACACAGGTCCCACATGGGCCCTAGTAGTGCAAGATACCCTTTTTGGTCGAATTCGAAAATCCAAGTTACGCTTCAAATTAATACAGTATTCTCGAGTTGTGACATTGCATCACAAGAGTCGGCAGATGAAACGGTGGGGCATATTCTATATATTGACTATAGGGAATATCCATACCTTCACCCTCCATATCAAGGAGTTCAAATAATTCGGAATTAAAATGTATTTCTTCAAATTTTAAATCAGTTTTCTTCAGTCCATGCAGTGGCAAGTGAACTGCTCCACCCTTTCGTCTGCCGGCGGGTCGGCTACATGAAGGGACGTCACTCTTGTGACTCAATGTCACAACTCGACAACTGTAGACTACTGCATGTTTCGATCCAAAGGAGATAATCAGGATTCAGGCACTTTCGAAGTTTGAACATTACTGCGCGGACCGGATCCCTTCAGTATTAAGTATTGTACCATCTTACTATTTTCGAGCATGGTATCTTTAAAGAGATATCTCAAACTAGCCCAGTAAACAGAACAGAATTAGCATTCGTTCCTAATTATAAAATCTTAAGTATGTTTCATAACTCATGCCAGAGTGTCAAAGAGATTGGTCCTCGCTCCCAGTACCCAATGATGACACGTGCAAAAAAATAAATAAAAAAATACTACAAAACAAAGGCGAAGGATTCTCCGTACATTCACTTTCAGACTAACTTTGCTCAATTCTCTTGTATTATAACAACCGACATAAGTACAGTTTCTAGAAATCTTGAAACTCCTGAAACTTAGATTATATCTTGGTGTTTTTCAGTCTCCCTTTTCCGATCTTTTTCGCTCAGATTCGAAATTCTGTACACCAAATTACAATCGTTTGTTCTTAGGAACAATGGACAAAAATATCCTCTAGTCATTAGCTTACAATTATCGGACAGTGGTGGGCGCCAAGAACGATTCGAAAATCCAATATGGCCACAAGGCGGCCATCTTGGATTTCCCCCATGAAACATTGTTATCGCGATTTCTCGGGAACTACTGCATGGATCTTTCTCAAATTCGGTACACGGGTTCCCCTTGGGGTCTAGTTGTGCAAGATACCTTTTCAGGTCCGATTCGAAAATTCAATATGGCCACCAGGCAGCCATCTTGGATTTCCCCCATGAAACTTTGTGATTGTCATTTCTCAGGAACTACTGCATGGATCTTTCTCAAATTTGGTACACAGGTTCCCCATGGGGTCTAGTTGTGCAAGATACCTCTTATGCTCCGATTCGAAAATTCAATATGGCCACAAGGCGGCCATCTTGGATTTCCCCATGAAACCTTGTTATCGCGATTTCTCGGGAACTACTGCATGGATCTTTCTCAAATTCGGTACACAGGTTCCCCTTGGGGTCTAGTTGTGCAAGATACCTTTTCTGGTCTGATTCGAAAAGCCAATATGGCCAGAAGGCAGCCATCTTGGATTTCCCCATGAAACTTTGTTATTATCATTTCTCAGGAAGTATTGCATGGATCTTTCTCAAATTTGATACACAGGTTCTGCTTAGGGTCTAGTTGTGCAAGATACCTTTTCGCTCCGAATCGAAAATCCAATATGGATGATTTCTCAGGAAGTACTGCGTGGATCTTTGTCAAATTTGATACACAGTTTCCCCTTGTGGCCCAGTTGTGCAGTTGACCTTTGTGCAGTTGACCTTTTCTGGTCCGATTCCAAAATCCAATATGTCCATCTTGGATTTTCTCATGAAACTTTGTTATTGCGATTTCTCAGGAACTACTACATGGATCTTTCTCAAATTTGGTACATAAGTTCCCGTTGGATTCCAAAATCCAATATTGCCACCAGGCGCCTATCTTGGATTCCCCCTTGAAACATAGTTATCGTGAATTCTAAGGAACTACTTCATGCATCTTTCTGAAATTTTGTACACAGGTCCCACATGGGGCCTAGTTGTGCAAGATATGTTTTTTGGTCCGATTCGAAAATTCAAGTTACGCTTCAAATTAATACGGTATTCCCGAGTTGTGACATTGCATCACACGAGTCGGCGGATCAAATGGTGGGACATATTCCATATAGTGACTATATAGAGAATATCCATACCTTCACCTTCCATATCAAGAGGTTCAAATAATTCGGAATTAAAATGTATTTCTTCAAATTTTAAATCCGTTTTCTTTAGTCCAGTGAACTGCCCCACTGTTTCGTCTGCCGTCGGCTACATGAAGGGATGTCACTCTTGTGACTCAACGTTGCAACTCGACAACTGTAGACTACTGCGTGTTTCGATCCAAGGGACATAATCAGGATTCAGACGCTTTCGAAGTTTCAACATTACTGCGCGGATCCCGTCCGTATTAAGTATTGTACCGTCTTACTATTTTCGAGCATGGTATCTTAAAAGAGATATCTCGAACTAGCCCAGTAAACGGAACAGAAATCGTTCTTAATTATAAAATCTTAATTATGTTTCATAGCTCATACCAAAGGGTCAAAGAGATTTGTCTTCGCTTCCAGTACCCAATGATGACACGTGCAAAAAAAAAAATACTGCAAAACAAAGACGAAGGATCCTCCGGACATTCACTTTCAGACTAACTTTTCTCTTGTACTATAACAACTGACATAAGTACAGTTTCTAGAAACTCCTTAAACTTCGAAAGATGATATATTGTTGTTTTCCAGTGTCCCTTTTTCAATCTTTTTCGCTCGGATTCGAAATTCTATAAACAAAATTACAAATCAATCTTTTGTTCTTACTAACAATGGACAAAAAGATCCTCTTGTCATTAGCTTACAATTATCGGACAATGGTGGGCGCCAAGATCCTTCAGGATCTCTCGTTTTTTATACAGTCCATCACTCAAGAGCCATTACGGCTATACAGTTCACAGGAATGAAAGCATTAGTTATAGAAAAACAGTAAATTGTACTTTATGGCAACCGTGATAAATGCACATGTACATTTCTGATTTTTATGAAGAGACCTGCTTCCCAAACTAAATAATAGTATAAGAACTCTTCTCATTGGTTCCCACTGATCTATTTATTTCACCTCCAATTTTTCACATGACTGAGTGGTGAATTTCTTGTTTCATTGTTAGGTTGGCCTGACATCGCAAAGTATGCCGAGATTTCAGGTTCAAATCAAATGAATTGTGAATGACTACTGTCAGGGGGCACATCTCACTATTAAAATGTGTACCGGTACCTGCAGCTTCATCAATGCACACGATCGAAAGAGAGATTATTTCTCCAGGATTATATAAGTGTGTGTTTAAGATTATCTCATCTTGAATACATGTCTTTACAATTAAAACTTCTAAAGTTTGTTTCCATTTGATGACTTTGCTGAGTAGAATACTCCTTCAAAAATTAACAATATATATATATATATATATTTTTAATTTGGCCTGGCTGTTTTTTTTTCGGTGAAATTTTGTGTTTGTGAGGAGTGGTTTTTCAAGCACCAAAATGAGAAACTCTTATATATCTTTGAAACAGGAAGGAATACATTCTGTAATAGTCTCCACCCCATGTTTTCTGTTCCACGATTATGGGCTCATTACTTTTGTCTGTCTAAGAAGTTACATCAACTACTTCCAATGCCCAAATGGATTCGTTTTGACCCCACATAACCTTTACACAACCAATGACAAGCATTGTCAAGAATTGATGACTCCTACACACACAACCCCAGTACAGAATATTTTGTGGGGAATATGAATATTGAAATTAATGCTCTTTTGATGTTTACTTACAGACGGCTGGTCTTCTACAACCTGTTGATAAGATACTGGTCGCTAAAATATTCGAATTTGTCAGATGTGGAGTGAAAGCAGTGGCAGAAATGGACCGCCATTTGCGAACTTTTGTGCAACAGGAGTTGTTCCGTAACCAGCCATTGCCATCGAAGAACAACAGAAGGTACTACCCTACTTATAAAACTATTAGAAACCACATGGATAGGGCCACGGCCATGACTGCTGAACAAAAGCAAGTAATCCAGGAGAAAGACCCTACTGTGCCCACAGCTGTTGGATGGATACCTGGTGGAAACGAGGTTGTGTTACAGCCAATTGTCGGGATGGGAGATGATATACGCGATGCTGAAGAAGCGCATACTGCATCACTTGTCATCCTAAGTGCTGCATGTGACACCCAACAGGGATTGAGTCCTTTGCACGACACTTGGCAGAAACCGAGTCCTAAGTGTGACACTCGACATAGGTCAAGTGTTCTGTGGGACACCCAACTGGAGACGGTTGATGTGTGCGACACTGGACGAGAGATGAATGGTGAGTGTGGCATTCAACAGAATTCGAATGCTCTATGTGACTCTAACCAAAAGTCTAGTGTTGTTGACTGTGACTCTCAAAGGAAGCAGAGCGCTGTATGTGGCACTCAACAAAAGTCGAGTGTTGTATGTGACACTGGTCAACAGGGGGTTACCATGGCTACACCGCCCACACGAGCACAGGTTTCAAGGTGTCGTGATCTGTTATCCAGTATCAGAACTCTGATGCCTCAGGCCGTGGATTCAAAATCGTTGACTATGTTAGAATACGAACTGCAACGAGCAAGGGAGAATCTGCAGCAAAACTTGAAAAAAGAGAAGGACCTTAATTATGCATGTTGTTCTTCCCAAACCAGAAAACAATGAATGATATATATATATATATATATATCAGCAGTGAGGTGGCCTGGGTATTACTGTTAGGATGATCTCCTTGTAATTGGAAATATATGAGAGAAGTTGTAGTTCAAATATATTTTGACATACGATTGTCGTAACATTATTTTTCAAATTCCAGGCTTGCTCCAATTGAGATTGAATGACTTTTTTATGGCATGGTTTCCTTTCTGAATTGTCAAACTTGATCCTCTTCTGCAATAAAAATTCTACTGAAATTAAGACATAGAAAAAGACTAAGCCTAAGCCCAAGCTATACATAATCTACATGTATGATTGTTGACAATCTTGAGAAGATATGTGAAGCAAACGTTGCATTCAACAGCTGGCATACAGTGGTTTATCCGGGTTTTTTTTCGCAAAGGAACTTAATCTTCAACTGATGTGATGGATAACAAACAGGACTGAGTATACTGTTTGGTCAAAAAATGTGTTTCATTCCCTCTCCCCTTTATTGCACAGCATAAACAATTTCCCAGAAGGATTAAAAAATATACGTAATCATTCATTTACTATTATAAAGGTACCTCAGTGGTCTAGTTTCAAAATCAGCATTCAGTTAAAGTTTCGGAAACAGCACCCACTATGCGGCCAATTTGATTTTATTATCTGCTTGAGGAAATTAATGATACTATGGCAATTATTTGAAAGTCGTTCAATAGGAAAAAGAGTCTTGTATTCAAGGTTGTATTCTGTTTGAATGCAATAAATGTCATAGATCACAATCTTTCCTGACCCATGGAAAATCTCTCTATCACATGATCCACAAAAACAATTATTTCATGACTGCCCACCGAAGTCAATTCTTTAAGGCTGAACTCACAACATTGTATCTTGTTTCTGCTACAACAGAGACTATGCTAGATATGAAAATTATTTTTCTTTATCATTAATTTTCTCAGTCTATAAATTTTGTGCGATTTGAGACTACCTGAAATGTGAATCAACAACAGAAACGTGTCAATTTGCAATTCATTAAGCAGCTTCGTTTCAGACCACAAAGAGTGAACAAATTGACCACAATAAGCACTTGGGGATTGGGTACACAGAAGCCAGGTCATTTCCCCCACGCACAACAGGGTTAATATGGTATTAGCTTCCCAAATCAATACAGCTCTGTGACAGGGATATATCTGACTCAAACTGGTGTTGAATAACTCTATCCATCTTTGGACTATCCTTCATATTGGCTGGCACAATTGTCATTGCATTGACAAGTATGTTAACATTGTGAATGTTAAAAAAAAAATCCAATGCAATTTTGTTTTCTAACATAGACTTTTTTGTAGCAGAGAAAATATAGAATATTTTAAAGTCCTTTTCAATTTTGTGTGTGTTTTCCTTGTGGATTTCTGCTGGCGCTCCTAGGAACAATAGTTTTTTTTGCTTTCTATTTATGTAAATACACTTCCATGTCAAGTATGTGATAGTCAGATTCTCTATGGGACAACGAATATTTTGGCATATGACTTTACTACATTCACTTCAGAATACACCCAACAGGAGACTATTTCCTGATACTCAACTTTTAAATTATTATTACTGCATCCTCGGGAAACAGAAAATGTAGTCTCTTAAACATGTTAAAGAAAGGTGGTCTTTTAATAAAAATAACTTGGTAAACTGACAGTAGAGAGTTTTATCCTGTATTCTTTAAAGACAGGTGGTCGCTTAATAAAGTGGTCGTTAGAGCAGTTTAGTAGCAGTAAAAGGGCATCTTGATGCCAATTGACTTTTGACCTTCGTGACGTTACTTTCGGTTCCGGCCACCCGACCAGCAGATATCACGGTCTTCAGCGATGGTGACTTCATCCTCAGACGTGTACAAACAATACCTGGTTCATACTTTATGTAAGAATCACGAGACGATGCATACAATAGCCAAGTTTGGGGACAACAATGCGTCTAGACCTGTGCCTTTTCAACGACACAAAGACAAAAGACAATAGTTCCTACATGAAGTATCGACTCGTAGAACTTGTCATGGTCGGTGAAATGACGCACACCGTCACTCATCCTCGTTTTTATATGCATTGGTTCTTCCGTTTGCACATGCGCATTCCTACTCCCCTCTCCACGCGAAATCCCCATGTCTCTAGGTTCTCTGGTTATCAGTACAGAATTTCACTTCCTGTTGCACTTGCGCAGCGCTACACCCCCTCCCCACACTGCCCTAGGGCAGAAGCCTGGGTCCATGCGACTCAAACGTTGAAATCCCCATATCACGAGGCCCTCTGGTTCTCGGTACAGTGTTTCATTTCTGGTTGCGCATGGGCAGCCCTACTCTCCCTCTCCACACAGCCTAGGGCAGAAGCCTGGGTCCAGGCGACTCAAACGGGAAATCCCCATGTCTCGAGACTTTGTGGTTCTCAGTACAGTCTTCCACTTTCGGTTGCGCATGCGCACCCCTGCTTCCCTCCCCACACTACACTAGGGCAGGAGCCTGGTTCCAGGCGACTCATGCGGTGAAATCCCCATGTCTCTAGGCCCTCCGGTTCTCGATACAGTGTTCCACTTCTATACTAGGGCGGAAGCCGAGGTTAAGGCGACTGAATCGGTGAAATCCGTCTCTCGCCCTCTGGATCTCGGTACAGTGTTCCACTTCCGGCTGTGCATGCGCAACCCTTCTCTCCTCCCAGCATTACACTAGGGCGGAAGCCTGGGCCCGTCCAGCACACATCCAGGTTATTTGGTTCTTGGTATAGGACATGTAGACATGGTAGAGAAAAGGGGGTTGCCCACTAGCTATTATGCTGGACATACTGCTGGAGATATTGTCACGTTCATAAAGTTAGACCGCGGTTCGCAGTTTGTTATTCGAGGGGACTAGCAATTATTTCTTCAGATATGGAAAACTCTGCATAGCAAGAGAGAATGTCATGCTCTATATATTTGTATATTCATATCCCAAATCTGACGCTAAGAGCGTTGCTATGAGTCGCTCAATGACTGGTCCCCACGAATAATGAACTGCGAACTGCGGGAACCGTGTTTGATGACGTGCATTGAGCGACCTGGTATCTAGAAGGGCGTTTGTTGTATACCGCAATTAACTGATTTGCGGAAAGCCACAGGTTCCGAAAAGACAAGTAGACGCTTATTGACTTTTTAGATCACTTTTCGTCCGTGGTTCGTCGTCCGTGGTCCGTCAGTCAGCGCGTCAGTAAACAATTCTTGTTATCACGATTTCTCAGGAACTGGTGCATGGATCTTTCTCAAATTTGGTGCACAGGTTCCCCTTGGGGTCTAGTTGTGCAAGATACCTTTTCCGGTCCGATTCAAAAATCCAATATGGCTACCAGGCAGGCATCTTGGATTTCCCCATGAAACTTCGTTATTGTCATTTCTCAGGAACTATTGCCTTTTATGGTCCGATTCGAAAATCCAATATGGCTACCAGGCAGCCATCTTGGATTTCCCCATGCAACTTTGTTATTGTCATTTCTCAGGAACTATTGCATGGATCTTTCTCAAATTTGGTACATAGGTTCCCCTTGGGGTTTAGTTGTGCAAGATACCTTTTCGGATCCGATTCGAAAATCCAATATGGCCACAAGGCGGCCATCTTGGATTTCCCCATGAAACCTTGTTATCGCGATTTCTCAGAAACTACTCAATGGATCTTTCTCAAATTCGGTACACAGGTTCCTCTTGGGATCTAGTTGTGCAAGATACCTTTTCTGGTCCGATTCGAAAATCCAATATGGCCACCAGGCAGCTATCTTGGATTTCCCCATGAAACCTTGTTATCGCGATTTCTCAGGAACTACTGCATGGATCTTTCTCAAATTTGGTACACAGGTTCCCCTTGGGATCTAGTTGTGCAAGGTACCTTTTGTGGTCCGATTCGAAAATCGAATATGGCTACCAGGCAGCCATCTTGGATTTCCCCATGAAACCTTGTTATCGCGATTTCTCAGGAACTACTGCATGGATCTTTCTCAAATTTGGTACACATGTTCCCCTTGGGGTCTGGTTGTGCAAGATACCTTTTCTGGTCCGATTCGAAAATCCAATATGGCCACCAGGCAGCCATCTTGAATTTCCCCATGAAACCTTGTTATCGCGATTTCTCAGGAACTGCTGCATGGATCTTCTCAAATTTGGTACACAGGTTCCCCTTAGGGTCTAGTTATGCAAGATACCTTTTTCGGTCCGATTCGATAATCCAATATGGCCACCAGGCAGCCATCTTGGATTTCTCCATGAAACCGCATCACGATTTCTCAGGAACTACTGCATGGATCTTTCTCAAATTTGGTACACAGGTTCCCCTTCGGGTCTAGTTGTGCAAGATACCTTTTCTGGTCCGATTCGAAAATCCAATATGCCCACCAGGCAGCCATCTTGGATTTCTCCATGAAACTTTATTGTACTTTCTCAGGAACTAATGCATGGATCTTTCTCAAATTTGGTACACAGGTTCCCCTTGGGTCTAGTTATGCAAGATACCTTTTCTGGTTCGATTCGAAAATCCAATATGCCCACCAGGCAGCCATCTTGGAGTTCCCCATGAAACCTTGTTATCGCGATTTCTCAGGAACTACTGCATGGATCTTTCTCAAATTTGGTACACAGGTTCGCCTTGGGGTGTAGTTGTGCAAGATACCTTTTCTGGTCCGATTGGAAAATCCAATATGGCCACTAGGCAGCCATCTTGGATTTCCCCATGAAACCTTGTTATCACGATTTCTCAGGAACTACTGGATGGATCTTTCTCGAAGTACTGCATGGATCTTTGTCAAATTTGGTACACAGTTACCCCTTGTGGTCCAGTTATGCAAGATACCTTTTCTGGTCCGATTTCAAAATCCAATATGTCCATCAGACGGCCATCTTGGATTTCCCCATGAAACGTTATTATTGCGATTTCTCAGGAACTAATGCATGGACCTTTGTCAAATTTGGTACACGGGTTCCCCTTGGGGTCTAGTTGTGCAAGATACCTTTTGAGGTCCGATTCGAAAATTCAATATGGCCACCAGGCGGCCATCTTGGATCTCCCCATGCAACTTTGTTATCGTGATTTCTCAGGAAATACTGCATGGTTCTTTCTCAAATTTGGTACATAGGTTCCCCTTGGGGGCTATTTGTGCAAAATATCTTTTTCGGTCCCATTCGTAAATCCAATATGGCCACCAGGCGCCCATCTTGGATTTCCACATGAAACTTTGTTATCGTGATTTCTCAAGAAGTACTTAATGGATCTTTCTGAAATTTTGTACACAGGTCCCACACGGGGCCTAGTTGTGCAAGATACCTTTTTTGGTCCGATTCGAAAATCCAAGTAGTTACACTTCAAATTAATACGGTATTCCCGAGTTGTGACGTTGCATCACACGAGTCGGCAGATCAAACGGTGGGACGTATTCTATATAGTGACTATAGAGAATACCCATACCTTCACCTGCCATATCAAGAGGTTCAAATAATTCGGAATTAAACTGTATTTCTTCAAATTTTAAGTCCGTTTTCTTTAATCCAGTGAACCTCTCCACTGTTTCGTCTGCCGACGGGTCGGCTACATGAAGGGACGGCACTCTTGTGACACAACATTACAACTCGACAGCTGTAGACTACTGCGTGTTTCGATCCAAGGGAGATAATGAGGATTCAGACACTTTCGAAATTTCAACATTACTGCGCGGATCTCTTCAGTATTTAGTATTGTACCATCTTTTTTCGAGCATGGTATCTTAAAAGAGATATCTCAAACTAGCCCAGTAAATGGGACAGAATTCGTTCTTAATTATAAAATCTTAAGTATGTTTCATACATGTAGCTCATGCCAAAGTGTCAAAAATATTTGTCTTCGCTTCCAGTACCCATTGATGACGCGTGCAAAAAAAAAATACTACAAAACGAAGACGAAGGATCCCCCGGACATTCACTTTCAGACTAACTTTTCTCTTGTACTATAACAACCGACATAAGTACAGTTTCTAGAAATCTTGAAACTCCTTAAACTTAGAAAGATGATATCTTGGTGTTTTCCAGTGTCCCTTTTTCGATCTTTTTCGCTCAGATTCGAAATTCTGTAAACAAAATTACAAATCAATCGTTTGTTCTTAGTAACAATGGACAAAAAGATCCTCTTGTCATTAGCTTACAATTATCGGACAATGGTGGGCGCCAAGATCCTTCAGGATCTCTCGTTTTAAATTTGCATTTGACCTTTGTGACCCTCCTGTTCCGAGAGATAACAGAGACACATGAATCACGTAAATACTATGCTCCAAAAGGGCATCTGGACGCTTATTGACCTTTGTGACGTCAATTCCGATTCCGGTCACGTGACCGGAACTGACCTTCGCCCCCAGCGTATTGCCGGTATTGTGCACATGCACAGGTGACAAAGGTCCTGAACCGGAAGTGACGCCACAAAGATCAAAGGTCAATAGGCATCAATGCGTCCTTTACTACTACTCAGGTGTGACTAGGGCAATTATGAAAAATCTGACACCGTGGCTATGACCGTATGAACGTGGCATAATACGAGAACGATCTTCCTGAAGTTTACATGTATATGAACATCATGTATAACACAACAATGGTTGTGAGCATTGAGATTTCAGGTCCTCGCCATTTATTACTTAAAATAAGTGTTAAATGCGATATTCAGCAAGCTGCTGTTGTCAAAATTCACAGTCTGATAATATCCACATTGGCCGAAAAAAAACACACAAGATTTTCAAAAGAAAGCAAATTCGGTTAGGGATAACACTTCTGTATGTAGATATCGTAATAACGACAGCTGGTCCGTGATAATGACATCGTCTTACAGCTGGTCCGAAATAATGAAATCGTCGTTACAGCTGGTCCGTAATAATGACATCGTTTTACAGCTGGTCCGCCATTACAAAACACGTGAGAATGAAAGACATGACCACAAGCAATTTTTGAGCCGTATTGTATCGTGCTCCACCAGTCTTGCCAGAACCGGTACAGTGCTCAGTACGTTTTGCTGGCGGACACATTGACAGCACGGCACCGGATGGTGGAGAAGGTTCCTGCAGGCCACACACGGTTAGAGCCCTCTTCAGATTATCATCGGTGTAGGGGAAAGCCGATGCCTGTATATTTAGCTCATGCCATTTAAAGTCCTTGCCAGTACGTGTCAAACCAACGATATACATTTCTCCGACGACGGTTACCGTATCCTGACAGGTATTTCTGGGGTCAATCCGTTTGATAGTGATGGTTTCATTGATATCCTGCTGATCTCCCTTGAGAACACAGGCCACCTTGAATATGGAATCAACGATTGGACCATGGTTCGATTGTCCTGTGATCACGTGTCTAGTATCGGTACCTGTCACAACAATATCATACAGAAATAGTCTCTCCTCTATCACAAGACTCCGCCACCCTTTTCCCGGCGAGCAGGCCTGAGACCCTGCCACAAATAGATTCACTACACCAAAGATCAGCCAAAGTTGCGCCATCTTATGCGTGATCTGGAAAGAGCAAAATGTCAATGATTAATTTATGTTCAGGTGACGAAACTAAAATCGATAATTTAAGAGCAATGTAATGAACTTACCTGTCGTTGGAGTTGACATCAGTAGAGCGACTGATATCATTCAAACTGCTCAAAAATACTAATGACCTTGGTATAAACTATATAGGCCTACTCTTATTTTTGCTGATGAAGTAATAAAATAGTAATGTTATATGACGACTGCAGAAAATGATAAACACTTCATGTTGGAGTGTAGATTTCGGTGTAATTTTATTCTTGTAGATAGTTAATATAGAATCGAACAGGCAGTATTTTTCATATTTATGGTCCTTACATAAACTGTGTGGACCTCCTACGAAGTAGGCTCTCATTTGCAAATTGTCCGGTAATGAGTGAGTGTGTGAATCCATTCGTCGATAAAATAAGGAGAACCGTTGGCATTAGAACCTTGATTTTTGGCATGAACGTGCATTAGGGGACTGTTACCAGCAAGTTCTGAGCTGACCTATTTTGGATGAAAATTTGACCTACTTAGATGACCTATAACATTACGCTTAGACCCCCAAGTTATCTTCTTCTCCCACAGTGACTTGGGTGGCAGGGGGTGTCTTCGTCGATGTTGTTGTGATTATAACATTTTTGTTTCCAAGAATATAATTATTTCTCACCTTTTCATACAACACAGTGACAGTGGATGTCATAAAAATGCTTTCTATACGCCATATATCGATCTACATACCCCCCTCTACTAGATCTCCATCTGTAATTTCGAGTGGGGAAACTCCAATGTTAAAGAATTCGCCACGAATCCCGGTACACCGTCCGCGGTAATACATTCTCCATGATATGGCGGCTTTCCAGCAACTGATAAAAGACTTCCGAGGACTTTTGAAATCTAGCCCGAACGGCTTCGAATGCTGGAGAACTTACATGTACCTCATGGCATTCTCCACGCCCGTTGAGTTTTCACCATAGTTCACGTCTGCTCATCCATTTACTGTTGGTTGTCTGCAGACACCCGAATTCCCCCGTGTACCGGGATTCGTGGCGAAAGTCGGTATACGGCTTTAACATTAGAGTTTCCCCACTTTATATTACAGATGGAGATCTAGTAGAGGAGGGGTATGTAGATCGATGTAGGTCATACAGAAAGCATTTTTATGACATCCACTGCCATTGTGGTGTATGAAAAGGTGGGAAATAATTATATTCTTGAAAAAAAATAATTATATAATCACAACAACAACAACATCGACGAAGACAACCCCTGCCACCCAAGTCACTGTGTCCTCACCCTACTTCGTAGGTCCTGTGACGTTAGTCACACTACTCATGTTTCTCAAGTAGCAAGCGTCAGATCCGACATTCAATATTCGCCCGTCGTCCATAAAAGAATTTCCACGTCAATAATCGAAGGACCTATTTCGTATAACAGCCCCGAGTTTAAATGTGTATGAAATAGAAAAAAGTTGGCATCCTGCAAGAGAGGAGCGGTCAACAATTTTCAATGATGGTGTTGTATACATACTATTCTAATCACTGACTTTTATTCTTTATCCAAGTCGTTTCCAGAGTATGTATCTCAGTCACGCTTTGATTGTGGTTGTTCATTATATCTGTTCTGCTTATAATAGTCGATCAGCTAGTAATATACACGCGAGTTCCCCGCCGGTGAAAACATTGTGTCCAGGGCGGTATGGTATCATTGTGGTGACTACTACGTCTTCACCGTAACGGCACCATAGCGGTACCAGAGAGGCCCGTCGATGGTTGTGCGTTCATTCCCATACCACTATGATTCCGCCACGGTGAAGATGTAGTCACCGCTATGGTACCATACCGCTCTGGCCACATTGTTTTCACCGGCGGAGCAGATCTTATAAGCTTTCCCGTAGGTGCATGATAGTATATTATAATTTTCCCGTGTAAGATCATGAATAGCGCCACAGAAAAGTAGCATATAGGTACCGAGCTCTGCTGGATGAAATAACAGCTAACTGCCAAATGTGATTTCGCTTCACTTTCATTATAATATAAGTGATGGTTCAGATATATGTTCTATTGAAAATTGAAAATCGATTGGCCATTTTAACCCTTTCTGTCCCATCGTAGCCAATTGGCACATCCGCCTTTAAGCCTGGGTTATTTTCATAAAGTTTGGCTCAATGTGAAAGATTTGTTGTTAGGCCCTAATTTTATATCAACCTGTAGCTGCGGAACAAGTCCTTAAATTCCGAAACAGTTTTAGGTTAACATTTTCAGTCAACCCAAAATGGCTGCGTCCAGCAAGTAATTTTATAATGAGATATCGTTCTATTTTATTTATTTAGCGAAAATGCTTACGCATATGTCGAAATAGTCGTACTATCTACAAGATAAACTTCTAACAAGTTCAAATTCGCCTAATCGGGAGTGTATAAAAAATATAAAGTAGTGTGAAAAAGTGTGTTGCCATTTGGCAACATTGGGTTTACAACTTCGCCTGCGTGACAAATGGCAACATTGGGTTAATCCAACAACATTATTGAGACGTCGGACCATACTTTTATATTCATTCACAGAATAAATTCTGTTTAGAGATTATTAACCCCTTCTATCCCTAGTAATGAAATACCTGCTAAAAAATTCGTAGTCTTGTAAGATCAAGTTAAATCATCAGAATAAATGTGACAAAAACGTCTTCTTTTTTTGTTTAGGCCTGCTAGGTTAGTCCTTATTATGTAGCCAAATGGCAACATTGAGATAATATGCATGTAGCTACATAAATACAAAATTACCAATTTTTTTAATAAAACTGAATGAAACACATTGTTACCATAGCTAAACAATCTGCTTATAGTTTTTTTTTATATTTTACAGCTATGGTAACAACGATTTACATTCAGTTTCATTAAAAAAATGTTAATTTTGATTTTGATGTGTTTTTATGTAACTACATCCACATCATCCCAACGCTACCATTTGGCTACATAATAAGGACTGTAACCTAGCAGGCCAAAATATATATATATTTTTTTTCATATTTATTCTGATATTTTCTCTTTATGTTACAAGACTTAGAATTTTAAGCAGGTATTTCGTTACTTGGGATAGAAAGGGTTAAAATGTACATCGACGGTAGGAAGTATACAATGTGCGACGAATGTCAGATGCGAAGAATGTCAGATTTCAAGCCAAATATAAAAATAGAATAAATGTAACTTTTTTTACTGCGCAGATTGATCAATACTTCATGAAAAGATATATTGTCGGGGCCTTTGTTCACATGAAACCTTTGTTGTCCTCAGACTTGGCTATTGTATGAATTCTTTCGTGGTGTTTACATGAAGTATGGACCCACAGATCAGTGTTCTCGGTTTCGTACAAACACACAGATCAGTGTTCTCGGTTTCGTACAAAATATGCCGTGAAAACCTGAAGATGGTGGAATGATATCAGATAGAGCAGTTCAAGAATTGAACTGTCTAGCGAAACGACGTTATTGCACATGTGACGACGACGTTATTGCACATGTGACGACGACGTTATTGCACATGTGACGACGACGTTATTGCACATGTGACGACGACAGTAGTATATAAACAGTAAATTCCTTAGGATTTTCAGGGTACCCGAAAAAGAGCGCCAATCGGGAACCCTCCAAATGAGGTAGAATTTACTTTTATGACATGCAGGAGTGTGAACATGATAGGACATGTACTGAAGTGTGACGTCATGTATGACGTCACTTCCGGTCTGCGTGAATCGGGCGTGTGTATTCCTCCGCGGTGATGTGGTCTGGCGGTGATGCGGCCTGCCTCCGCGGACAGAAATTAGTCCCAAATTCTCCGGCAATCTTCAGGGGCGAGAGGGGTCCCTATTGTGCCGATCGGGTCGTATGAGGTATCAATGTGAAGCATTCGTGAAGGGGCATCTGATGGGGTGTGGTGTTGAAATATCGTCATTCTGGGCATGTGTCACATCCGGTCATGTGGCATCCTCGCAGCGCGGGTTATCGCCGGAAGTGCGCGGGTTATCGCCTGATACGCCTATGACGTCGCATCCGTGTCAAAAGGTCACTACCGGCTCACAATCTGGAGTTATCTCCCCCTAGAACACCAGGGGGCAACGAGGGGGCCATAAAGGCGGTCATGAAGGTCAATACTATCAAATTAGCTCTTACTAACTACGGTATACAAAATAACCCAAACTCACAATGTTGTATGGAAGAAACACACATTTTATAACAGAAAACACAACATATATACAGCAGTTAATTCAGCCCAACAAGGCCGGTGCAATAGCCGCAGTACTCATAGAACATATATACAACAGTGAGTTCCTCTTATCATGCCTTATCAAAGGCGGTTGGTACCCAGTAGTATACAAAGGGCAAGTAGGCTTAATAGCGCCTCACTGCGCATGCGCAGAAAAAAAAATGGGGTGGTTTTGAGGAGGTATTGGGGCGGTGTGCGCAGGTGAATGGGGCGCAGGTATGACGTCACTTCCGGTCTGGGTGAATGGGGCGTGACCTTGGGAGCATGTATTTCTCCGCGGTGATGCGGTCTGGCGGTGATGCGGTCTGCCTCTGCGGACCGAAAGTAGTCCCAAACTCGTGGGTTTTCGTGGAAGTGTTCGGCAATCTGTAGGGACCGCTAGTGGACCGATGGGGTCGAGTGAGGTATCAAAGTGAAGCATTCGTGAAGGGGCATCTAATGGGCTGGGTGTGGGGTTGACATATCGGCCTTCTGCGCATGCGCGGCGGCCGAAGGGTATGAAAATAGCCTTTTTGGAGCTAGGGGAGCCCCTAGTGGACCGATGGGGTCGAGTGAGGTATCAAAGTGAAGCACATGTGAAGGGGCATCTGATGGGCTGGGCGCGGGGTTGAACTATCGGCATTCTGCGCATGCGCGGAGGCCCAAGGGTATGGAAATAGCGGTTTTGGAGCTAGGGGAGTCCCTAATGGGCCAATGGAGTCGTATGAGGTATCAAAGTGAAGCATTCGTGAAGGGGCATCTGATGGACTGGGCGTGGGGTTGAAATATCGGCATTCTGCGCATGCGCGGTGACCCAAGGGTATGGAAATAGACGTTTGGAGCTAGGGGAGCCCCTAATGGTCCAATGGGGTCGAGTGAGGTATCAAAGTGAAGCATTCGTGAAGGGGCATCTGATGGACTGGGTGTGGGGTTGACATATCGGCCTTCTGCGCATGCGCGGTGGCCCAAGGGCATGAAAATAGCCTTTTTGGAGCTAGGGGAGCCCCTAATGGTCCAATGGGATCGAGTGAGGTATCAAAGTGAAGCATTCATGAAGGGGCATCTGATGGACTGGGTGTGGGGTTGAATTAGGGTCATTCTGCGCATGCGCGGTGGCCCAAGGGTATGAAAATAGACGTTTTGGCATCTAGGGGAGCCCCTAATGGTCGAATGGGGTCGAGTGAGGTATCAACGTGAAGCCTAGGTGAAGGGGTATTTGATGGCTGGGTGGGTGCATGTAAAATTTTTCCTGAAAAAAAAAATACGGAACACGGACTTTATCGAAAAACCTGGGAAAATGCCTATATGGGGTATGAGGGGTATATAGGTCGCCGGGCTTAACGGGGCTTGTCTATCAACAGAGTTATCTTCCCCTAGTTCCAGGGTGGGTGTATGTAAAAATTTTCCTGAAAAAATAAAAAATACGGAACACGGACTTTATTCTAAATTACGGGAAAATGCCTATATGGGGTATGGGAGGTATGGGACCATCCTGGGAAACCTGCTTCTCGACATTTGCGGTATAGGTTGTGGGGTCTCGTTTTCTTAGTCTCGTCA
>JAVTVY010022315.1:0-85429 GCA_036873755.1 Hanleya hanleyi
TTTTTTATAGTACCGTAGAGCGCCCGTATGAGGGCGCGGACGTCACCGAAATCTTCATACTGAACCAGTGTGCCTGCTTAGACCCGCTGAAATTTTGTGTTTCTTTTTCATCTTCAAACCGGTCTCATTTTGCAATAAATGCGAGTTGACGTGTAAAACTTATTTAAACTTGAACTTTGGGAGCTTATAGTGTATCGCTGAAAAATTCAGAAGGCTGGCGGCAGGCTAAAACTATTTTTTAATCATTATGTCGGTTTTAGACCCGTATGGCTATGGGTGTGGTTGTGCGGAAAACCCGGTGTGTTCCTCACATCCTTATAATGTCACCCTGAAAATTTTAGCAGGTTTATCGATGGAAAAGTGTGAATTTTTGTCATACCACTCTTGCTACGGTAACACGGCACTATACAGTATGGAGCCGAATGTGTGTACAGCTATGCGTGTCAATGGCTGTGTTACCGTACATGTTACAATCATTACGAGCTTGCAGCGTGTTGCTGAAGCTCAGATTGCTGAAGCTTTGAGGGTGAGAGGCGCACAACAAGATAGAGAAATAAGGGACGCTGTGCAGGAAGAGGATGATGATGATGAAACAGACGATGAAGATGTACACGGAGAGTTGGAGTGGTTAAACAGTAGTAGACCCCCAGCAACTACAGCGTCGACTCAGGCGGCTACCACAACGACGGCTACCACAACGAGGGCGACCGCAACAGGAATGACAACAACATCACCAGAGATCAGCCGCCTGAGCCAACAAATTGACGAATTAGAAGACGAAAAGTCTAAACTACGCCTCCAACTGGCTAGGGAGCAGAAGAGATCCACCTGTACCGTGTGTCAAGACGATGAGACGATGTACGCCTTTTTTCCTTGTGGTCACCTGTGCCTATGTGGTGTATGCGTGCTAAGCTTAACATGCATAGCGGGCTCGTGCTAGTGCGCAGAGACAGAGGAGCTTCATTTGAAGATACGATGCCCTGTGTGTCGGGGATGGGTATCAGGCATCAAAAAATATTCCGGCCGTAACAGTGTGATGACCAACCCGCTGTTCTTTCCAAAGGCCCTTATTAGGGCCACCTAATTACACCCGAAAGGGAGAAAACTTTCTAACTAAAAGCACAAAACACCAGCTCCCACACCAATACCCCTTTGCATAGAGTGAACACTAACACACCATTTGAATTTCTAATATTTTTATTAACACAGTAGAATGAACATAAGGTCTTCACCACAGTAGACTCTTGGTGTTGAATTTTTTTTAATACAATTATACGCTATCAAGGCGCTTAAATGAACATAGAATGAACATAGAATGAACATAGAATGTAGGAATACGGTGATGTCTGAATGTTCAATATTTATGCAACAAGACTTGTGTGAAATGTTCAATATTTATGCAACAAGACTTGTGTGAAATGTTCAATATTTATGCAACAAGACTTGTTTGAACTCGTCATTGTCTTTCTGCCCCTGGTGCACGTATATGAAGGTGGCAATCTGTTCACGTGAAATTCTGGGTGGACAGGCAGCTGCAATGCCTCGGCAATTTGCACCTCGTTAACGGCCTGTAGTCCCTCAGTCATTAGCGCGTCTGATGGTATACTATTGTCCATACACGTATGCGTGTTGAAGAGACCGTTCTTGTTCCCACAGCCTGCACATTGCTGGATACGCAAGTGTCGAATGCGGGGTCTGAGATGATCCAGGAATGTGTCGATGTACTTCTTATAAATATACTGAGTCACCTGGTCAGACAGGACTTCATGAATTTCACCTGTGAGACTCTCCAGCTTCCGCCACGCAGGTATTTGTAGGGTGACGCCCTGAGGTAAAGGAATACGCTTTTCTCCCCTCAACTTCCATTTACGAATATGGACCAGCAGAATGTTGTTGAACATAGAACAGGTGAGGAAGATGTCGTCACCAACATAAAATTTCGCTTCGTCGCTCCCCTGGTGGTCAATGACCGCATCGACGGCGTAATAAATGACCTGTACTCTTATCCAGGTGTCCAACGTCAAGGCGATATGCTTAGGTGGTTTGTCGTTCCAGGCCGGTGCGTTAAAATGCACTTCCTCTTCTTTGACACTCACAGTTAAATAGGGAGAGAGTTCCCAAGTGTTCGTCTGGGCCGTTTGGTAGGCCTGCTGGATAATGTCATTGATCTCCTGCACAGACATAGGAAGTAGCACCTCTTCCTTCGCTTGCTCAGGCACTTGCTGGGGCACTGGCTGAAGCACTTGCTGAGGTATTTCTAAAGGTGTTAGTCGGGGACGTTTGGCAGGTGGACCGGGTTTGGCAGGTAGACCGGACTCTTGGTGCGTACGTTTGGTAGCTGTACGCCCTTCGGCGATGTCCATGTCCATGACTAAGATATTATCTTCTGAATCCTGGGCTTGAAGTAGACCTGCTATTCCTTCATTTCCCGTCTTCTTCAGCGCCTCCACGAAGGCTTGAAATGCTAAGGAGCCACGGCATGGTATGAGGTCGATGAGGGCTCTGTTTCGTGCCATATAGGTCTTCTCCGCCATGATCTCTACCCCCATGTGTTTAGTGATTATGTTTTCCACCATGAGCAGAACACATATATCGGCCACATGCTGCATCTCATCAACGATATGGATACGGTGCTGCAGAAGCTTAGCTCGGTGGGATGACTCCATGACTGTTGGCTGCTATGGTGAGATAGACTGATGAATTTGCACTGGTGAGGCAGGCTCAGGCTGGTCAGGCTGGTCAGGCAGGCTGGTGAAGCAGGTTGGTCAAGCAGGCTAATGAATGCAGCAATGCCCTAAAAATTTCCACTTTTATACCTTTTTTCGCGACATTCGTGTGTTTTCGGTGACCTTCGTGTGTCTTCGGTCACCTCCGTGTCTCTTCGGTGACCTCCGTGTCTCTTCGGTGACCTCCGTGACTCTTCGGGCGCCTCCGTGACATCTTCGGGCGCCTCCGTGACATCTTCGGGCACCTCCGTGTCTCTTCGGTGATCGCCGTGACATCTTCGGGCACCTCCGTGACATCTTGGGGCACCTCCGTGTGTCTTCGGCCATCTCCGTGTCTTTTCGTGGGAAGTGACCGAAGAGACTCGGAAGTGAACGACATTGTGGGAAAAACCCCACTTGTCTCTTCGGGCGCCTCCGTGACATCTTCGGGTGCCTCCGTGTCTCTTCGGTGATCTCCGTGACATCTTCGGTGACCTCCGTGTGTCTTCGGGCACCTCCGTGACATCTTGGGGCACCTTCATGTGTCTTCGGCCACCTCCGTGTCTTTTCGTGGAAGTGAACGACATTGTGGGAAAAACCCCACTTGTATCTTGGGGAGGATAACATCTTCATACATTACTACTACTGGAACGACATTGTAGAAAAACCCCACAACGGACGTACCCAAAAAGACACGGAGGTGAACGACATTGTGGAAAACCCCCACAGACAGGTCAGTACATATCCTATCATGTTCACAGGTCACGCCCCAGTCACCCAGACCGGAAGTGACGTCATATGGGACTGGTGGCGCCCCCTGGCGGAAAAAGGGGAAGCAAGAGTTACCTCCCTGGAAAATGCGCGTTGAAATCAATGCTACCTACTACTCCTGTGTTTTACCGCTGTATTATCTACGTGTTTGAACTGACGGAAACTGGACAACAGCTGACCGGTGTGGACTATAAAAATACAGGAACGCGATTTCTGCGCGTCGGCACGGACTGCATAGAGATTTGCCCGTTAGTACGGACTGTGAGAGATACACCGGCATAGCATTGAGCCGTAAGACTATATTTCTCATTTATTTGCTGTATTGACCTAACTTAATTTGTATATGATTTTAGTATTGTAAATAAATATTTGATTGTTAATCCTCGATTTCACAAAAGCTTTCTGTTGCGTTTTTCTATTATCGTTTAGACGTTACACCCGGAATACTCCGATAACCAAATAAGTTCGGCGTCAGCGCAAACCCAGTCCCCATATAAGATGATGTCGTACAGGCCGTAAAGTTCCAAAGCTATTGCACACCTGATTTCAATAAGGGCACCCTGAACTCAATGCCATGGCGCGATCTGTTCAAAGAATGCATGGACGCCGAGATGGGCGAGAAGTTGAAGACAACGAACATGTTACAATCATTACGAGCTTGCAGCGTGTTGCTGAAGCTCAGATTGCTGAAGCTTTGAGGATGAGAGGCGCACAACAAGATAGAGAAATAAGGGACGCTGTGCAGGAAGAGGATGATGATGATGAAACAGACGATGAAGATGTACACGGAGAGTTGGAGTGGTTAAACAGTAGTACACCCCCAGCAACTACAGCGTCGACTCAGGCGGCTACCACAACGACGGCTACCACAACGAGGGCGACCGCAACAGGAATGACAACAACATCACCAGAGATCAGCCGCCTGAGCCAACAAATTGACGAATTAGAAGACGAAAAGTTTAAACTACGCCTACAACTGGCTAGGGAGCAGAAGAGATCCACCTGTACCGTGTGTCAAGACGATGAGACGATGTACGCCTTTTTTCCTTGTGGTCACCTGTGCCTATGTGGTGTATGCGTGCTAAGCTTAACATGCATAGCGGGCTCGTGCTATGGCGCAGAGACAGAGGAGCTTCATTTGAAGATACGATGTATCAGGCATCAAAAAATATTCCGGCCGTAACAGTGTGATGACCAACCCCCTGTTCTTTCCAAAGGCCCTTATTAGGGCCACCTAATTACACCCGAAAGGGAGGAAACTTTCTAACTAAAAGCACAAAACACCAGCTCCCACACCAATACCCCTTTGCATAGAGTGAACACTAACACACATTTGAATTTCTAATATTTTTATTAACACAGTAGAATGAACATAAGGTCTTCACCACAGTAGACTCTTGGTGTTGAATTTTTGTTAATACAATTATACGCTATCAAGGCGCTTAAATGAACATAGAATGAACATAGAATGAACATAGAATGTAGGAATACGGTGATGTCTGAATGTTCAATATTTATGCAACAAGACTTGTGTGAAATGTTCAATATTTATGCAACAAGACTTGTTTGAACTCGTCATTGTCTTTTTGCCCCTGGTGCACGTATATGAAGGTGGCAATCTGTTCACGTGAAATTCTGGGTGGACAGGCAGCTTGCAATGCCTCGGCAATTTGCACCTCGTTAACGGCCTGTAGTCCCTCAGTCATCAGCGCGTCTGATGGTATACTATTGTCCATACACGTATGCGTGTTGAAGAGACCGTTCTTGTTCCCACAGCCTGCACATTGCTGGATACGCAAGTGTCGAGTGCGGGGTCTGAGATGATCCAGGAATGTGTCGATGTACTTCTTATAAATATACGGAGTCACCTGGTCAGACAGGACTTCATGAATATCACCTGTGAGACTCTCCAGCTTCCGCCACGCAGGTATTTGTAGGGTGACGCCCTGAGGTAAAGGAATACGCTTTTCTACCCTCAACTTCCATTTACGAATATGCACCAGCAGCATGTTGTTGAACATAGAACAGGTGAGGAAGATGTCGTCACCAACATAAAATTTCGCTTCGTCGCTCCCCTGGTGGTCAATGACCGCATCGACGGCGTAATAAATGGCCTGTACTCTTATCCAGGTGTCCAACGTCAAGGCGATATGCTTAGGTGGTTTGTCGTCCCAGGCCGGTGCGTTAAAATGCACTTCCTCTTCTTTGACATTCACAGTTAAATAGGGAGAGCTCCCAAGTGTTCGTCTGGGCCGCCTGGTAGGCCTGCTGGATAATGTCATTGATCTCCTGCACAGACATAGGAAGTAGCACCTCTTCCTTCGCTTGCTCAGGCACTTGCTGGGGCACTGGCTGAAGCACTTGCTGAGGTATTTCTAAAGGTGTTAGTCGGGGACGTTTGGCAGGTGGACCGGGTTTGGCAGGTAGACCGGACTCTTGGTGCGTACGTTTGGTAGCTGTACGCCCTTCGGCGATGTCCATGTCCATGACTAAGATATTATCTTCTGAATCCTGGGCTTGAAGTAGACCTGCTATTCCTTCATTTCCCGTCTTCTTCAGCGCCTCCACGAAGGCTTGAAATGCTAAGGAGCCACGGCATGGTATGAGGTCGATGAGGGCTCTGTTTCGTGCCATATAGGTCTTCTCCGCCATGATCTCTACCCCCATGTGTTTAGTGATTATGTTTTCCACCATGAGCAGATCACATATATCGGCCACATGCTGCATCTCATCAACGATATGGATACGGTGCTGCAGAAGCTTAGCTCGGTGGGATGACTCCATGACTGTTGGCTGCTATGGTGAGATAGACTGATTGAAGTTGCACTGGTGACGCAGGCTGGTGAGGCAGGCTCAGGCTGGTCAGGCAGGCTGGTGAAGCAGGTTGGTCAAGCAGGCCAATGAATGCAGCAATGCCCTAAAAATTTCCACTTTTATACCTTTTTTCGCGACATTCGTGTGTTTTCGGTGACCTTCGTGTGTCTTCGGTGACCTCCGTGTCTCTTCGGTGAACTCCGTGTCTCTTCGGTGACCTCCGTGTCTCTTCGGTGACCTCCGTGTCTCTTCGGTGACCTCCGTGACTCTTCGGGCGCCTCCGTGACATCTTCGGGCGCCTCCGTGACATCTTCGGGCACCTCCGTGTCTCTTCGGTGATCTCCGTGACATCTTCGGGCACCTCCGTGACATCTTGGGGCACCTCCGTGTGTCTTCGGCCACCTCCGTGTCTTTTCGTGGGAAGTGACCGAAGAGACTCGGAAGTGAACGACATTGTGGGAAAAACCCCACTTGTCTCTTCGGGCGCCTCCGTGACATCTTCGGGTGCCTCCGTGTCTCTTCGGTGATCTCCGTGACATCTTCGGTGACCTCCGTGTGTCTTCGGGCACCTCCGTGACATCTTGGGGCACCTTCATGTGTCTTCGGCCACCTCCGTGTCTTTTCGTGGAAGTGAACGACATTGTGGGAAAAACCCCACTTGTATCTTGGGGAGGATAACATCTTCATACATTACTACTCCTGGAACGACATTGTAGAAAAACCCCACAACGGACGTACCCGAAAAGACACGGAGGTGAACGACATTGTGGAAAACCCCCACAGACAGGTCAGTACATATCCTATCATGTTCACAGGTCACGCCCCAGTCACCCAGACCGGAAGTGACGTCATATGGGACTGGTGGCACCCCCTGGCGGAAAAAGGGGAACCAAGAGTTACCTCCCTGGAAAATGCGCGTTGAAATCAATGCTACCTACTACTCCTGTGTTTTACCGCTGTATTATCTACGTGTTTGAACTGACGGAAACTGGACAACAGCTGACCGGTGTGGACTATAAAAATACAGGAACGCGATTTCTGCGCGTCGGCACGGACTGCATAGAGATTTGCCCGTTAGTACGGACTGTGAGAGATACACCGGCATAGCATTGAACCGTAAGACTATATTTCTCATTTATTTGCTGTATTGACCTAACTTAATTTGTATATGATTTTAGTATTGTAAATAAATATTTGATTGTTAATCCTCGATTTCACAAAAGCTTTCTGTTGCGTTTTTCTATTATCGTTTAGACGTTACACCCGGAATACTCCGATAACCAAATAAGTTCGGCGTCAGCGCAAACCCAGTCCCCATATAAGATGATGTCGTACAGGCCGTAAAGTTCCAAAGCTATTGCACACCTGATTTCAATAAGGGCACCCTGAACTCAATGCCATGGCGCGATCTGTTCAAAGAATGCATCGACGCCGAGATGGGCGAGAAGTTAAAGGCCAGAGAAAAAGATATTCAGCACGTAGAGCATTCGATAGAGGAAGTCAAAATTCTAGCCAATTATGTCAACCACTTGGTCAAGGTGAAATCATACAACATCTACGATTTGGTGGGAAAATATGCCGGCGTATATGACCCCACAGGCCAATATTCTAACTGCATATCTAAAAACATCACAAGAAACAATAATGATCCATGTTACTATTTGTATCTCAGCCAAGCTTTTATTGGAGCTGTTCGTGTGGGCATCTTGAATGACTTGACCACACTGCCCCTAGCACCGGCTTGAGAGATATTAGATAGAATCAAAGTACTTAAAGTACTGATGTCGGGTTTACTTGCATCAGAGGAGTTTATTAGTCCCATATTTGGGATTTGAACCACTGTAAGTCTGGTTGTGTTTGTCTGTAGGTCTTGATTATTCTTTATCTTTATCTATTCAAATGGTCAATTTGGTGCTTTTTAGACAAAAATTAGCCCCACCAGCTGTGTGTATCAAAAACGCATTGAGGACGATTCCCTATCTAAAGTGAAGATCATCTTTGTGATCTTGCACTATATATGAATCATAACTTTTGTTGTAAGGTAGCTTACCAAAGATTGAAAAATGTTCAAAAATATTAAAATTCATATTCGTAATAATAATTCATAAAGTGCCATATAGTTATAGAACAACCTCAAGAATATGTGTATAAAGTTTGTGTATCCTGTAATTTTTGTATGGCTCCGTAAAGGACCATCGCCGATATTGGACAGACCCACATTTGTTTGACACACCGTGCACGTTGCTGTCCTCTCACCGTGACGGGACACCCACAGTTATAATCATCCAGTCTCAGCCAATGTTCACTAAATTTGCATTTTCCCGGCATCGGCAAAATTAGCCCAAAGCTAAATTCCAAACCAACGAACAATGGCGACTGCAATTTGACCAGTTCAAATGGCGACTGTTCTGATACGTAAATTAGTACAGATGTCAAGAGCGTGAGCCAATCAGCTGTCGACATTATGACCTCGACCAATACACGTCACAGAATATGAATATTAATTCAGCGGGAAACAATCACGAGTTTAGTTCAATCAATGGACTACACAAAATATGTAAATGAGCTGTCTGACCTCGTTCCAATCTGGCGAAGGGTCACCAGCAAACACGTTTCACGGCTGTTTGGATTTTTATTCCGCAATAAATTTCGCTGAACTTCAGAGAATAACTTAGCTTTTTCCACTCATTTTCCCGGACTCTGTACATATATTTCCTCTGACTTTCCATGTCCTTTCAACGAAATTCCATTACTCTTAGCGCCTGGAATTGCATGGCTTGTGCGAGGCCTGTTGTGAATGCTGTAAGGGGCATCAAATGAGAACAGTCTCCGGGCAGGAGATCAAAACTACACATGTGCAGAAGAAAAAAGAAAAACTGAAAAGTGATACTAATGTAGGGTTTACCCTTGGTAAACCCGACAAAAATGGATTTTAGGTGTATCAGTTGTAGTGGTCTTAATGGGGCTCATTCGGTAAAATCGGCGCAATTATCGGTTTAGGGACCATCACAACCTGTTACTTGGAAATCCAATGGTTGTGATCGGTCAGTGGCGGCTAAATTTGTTCACGGAGCAACTTCAAATGCGAATTTGTTTTGTATATCTTGGCCTATAGATCATGTATGACAAGTTTGGCGTCGATCAGTTCAGTGTTTCCGGGGTTGAATACCTTGGAAGGTTTAATGTATAACTAGGTCAAACCAATATAACCGCCAAACATATGGATCAATAGAAAAACTGAACATGGCTCGTTGATTTTCAGATCACGTAGTACCTGTGTGTGAAATTTTGTACCATTCAGGCAACTTTGATATTCGCAGCAACTCGCCAAATCCGTGCAGTTCTCGCCTTTGGAATCCATGCCTTCTTCATCTCCATGTCGAATAACATACATGTAGCCGTTTTCGCCAGAAAAATCCATCCGACGTCTTTGATTGGTCGATGTCGGTCATATTTGTGCTTGTTCTTACATTATGCATTAAATCTCACTGGCCATAATCACCATGTGGAGTTTGTCTCCATCGCCGCAGTGTTGTGGACAAGTAATAGTTGTAAATTTAATTCATGATACTCAACTTTGGAACTAATGCGCAGGAGATCGATGAGAGTGATCGGGTCATAGATAAACAAACGGCAAGGAAAACCTGCACTAATTTGCAACCAAAGTGGGCAGTTTAGTACTGTAGGTGCCTACAGACTCGAAGTCCCTAGTACGCATTGCACGCGATGACGTCACTTCCGGTACACGCGATGAACTCATTCACCCCGCGTACACTCCAGTGTCAAAAGTTCAACCCATTACCCAAAGGTCAAAGGTCAACCCTCAAAAAAACCCTGTAGACTTTCCCCACATCGAATGTGACCGTATCTTCACTCTATACACCACTCACCTTCGAGTAAAGCTAATTTAATATTTCCAAGATCATCACAATATCCCGTCATACTTTACGTGCCTTTAACTGGAGGCGCATGTACGTCGCTTACTCATTCGAGGAGAGTAAGAGATGTACGTAGGTGCCACGCCAATTAAATGATTATTTGCCGAGTTATTACTTTGGTTGGGAGTGTCACTTCCGATATATACTTGAAATTCCATAGAAAGAACCTAGCCGAAAAACATATATTCCATGTTTAACGTTCGTCGCTCATCGACGTCACTTTAAACAACGCCATCGACGTCACTGTACCCGGCGTCATCGACGTCACGTAAGGCACATTTACAATATGCAATGTAACTTCAGTTCATTCTTTATTTATACCTAGTTTACCATGCAGAATATAAAGAAATTAATTTTGGGTTCAACGTGACAAAAAGAGCACTTTCTGCCAGTTAAACGCTACATGTCCTTAACATCAATGAAAGCTGTAAACAAATAGCCGTGACATTAATATTTATATGTAATATGTGCAAATAAATATTTCAGGTAGGTGTTTCAACGAAAGGTTTGAATAAAATGATATACAGGGTATGAGATTTGATTTTTTTTTTGATTTTTTTTTATCCCTTTCTGAAAGATATCCACATTATGGTTAGGGTCCATTGCCTTAAATAAATAACGACATGTAGGATACAGCGCTGTAAATATAACAACCATTACTTAATAAGGTGGCAATAATCGCTTAAAAATATTAATGCTTTGGTCATGTGAAGAGTTATCTCCCTTGTACCCAGTGGTGTCATTCCACGGAAGGCTACTGATCTATTCGACAAGATAGTCTGTAGTCTGTAGCAGTCTGATCGAAGATAGATGGGTTGATATAATAAGCTTTTAGGCAATGCAACATGAAATATAAGGGGAAGAACTCATCAGTTCGCATAATACGAGATATTTCCAATGTGTTCACATCAGACATCAACATCAGATATCACCCACCGACCGTCGTTACAAAATGTAGGCTAAATCTCTCGTTTTAATGCGTTTGTTCATGCCAAATATATGAGAGACGCGGAAACACATTTAGTGCTCGCATGGCGCTTATATGAGATTGAGAATTAGAGCTTTTTCGAAGGGTGGCATCACAGATACTAACGTGAAGGTGCTAACATGAATAACCGACATTTTAAAAAGTCTATATAACACTGGAAAAGATACCGGTATATAACATTATTAAGACTGGATGTTCATCATGAATGAGTTTTTGTAGATATACAATATTTTCCTCGGATCCTCGAGCGAAGACTGTACTCTAGTGACTGTACCCCATGCAGTGATCAACCTTCAATTTAGTTAGTCCCTTCAGGCTGAATAACTAGACTGAAAATATGTCGCTCCATTAGATAAATACATAATATATATTACATGGAGGTTACTGTACAACTAAAATATATATAAACGTACAATATGGCGGAGAAATGTCCATAATGTTAAAAACATTTAACTTTTTGTACAAAAGAGTTCCGTACAGTTTTGTGTGCTAAGGAAAGCACTTTTGTAATGACTTTTCACCAGTCCTAAAATTTCCACGGTCATGGGACATGTTGAAAGATAACGTGGTTTTAATTACCAAAAAAGGTCGACTCGGTACCATTTTAATATAGCTACTTAACACCCCTTAGTACAACATTGACCCGTCCATCCGGTCATCTGGCCATCGATGGAAATTGAGATAGCCTTCATGAGTAAGTTTATATAAAAATGCGTCACGGACATATATCAAGAGACCAGAGTGGGTACAGAAATACAGATGGACAGCTTTAAGCCATGCTTTAGTCTGATGTCATTTAACTTTCCCATCACCATATGGTGTCAATATATCAAAACTAAAAATAATATTTATAGCTCATGACGCTTTTTACGGGCGACTTCACTCTAGAATATGTACAAATATATATATTTATCCCCATTTGAGCCCCTGTTCTGGCCAGAGCATGTGTCGACAAGAGGACAAGGGAACTTTAAGGGGAACGAATGACCTGCGTCTAACTTCAATAACATACTGGGCTGGGGGCAATAGCTGCTCTACATATCGTTCAATATTATCTTCGTACACGCAATTTCCCATTATTGTGTTCTCTGTATTGTCATGCACGAGTGACTCACGACTGGCCAGAAAGTACCATCAACCGTCTGCTGGCCTCATTGTCCGACTGGCGCAGTTTTTGGTCACAATATAGACCGGAACTACTTTCAACATGGCGGAGTGGGAACTACATAGGCGTCTTAAAGATGAAGAGCACACACTGTCAAAACCTTACTTACTTACTTACTTACTTACTTGCTTAGTTATGCTTCAATCGTGAGCATCACGAAATTAAGGTGAGCTAATTCTTACCCGAATTTAAATGTATCGGCGATATTTTAATTATTCCCAGATATAATACTAATCTCAACGTTTTTCATTTTCTCATCAATTGAGATTGTTATTCCAATAAATATTTATTTAAACTGTTGAAAATAAATGCCAATACAGTTTTCTACTTGGTACCATCATAGATATAAATTTTGGCATTACCTGGTCGCGCATTAAGTCTCTAGGTTCGAACTGGCGTCAACACTACAATTTTATAACACACATAAATTTACAATGAAAATATACGAATATTTCCGACAGTTTTGCTGATTCCTGAACTAAAGCAAGACATTGATTGCAGTGGGCGGAGTGAAGTGAGGGCCAGCGCCACCTTGCGGCCGAAGCCGGCTTTAGCTATAGCGCAAAAGCCGGATTATCGTGGTTCGACAGTATCCAATCTATGTAAACCAAGATAGTATATCAGGGAAATACCGTCTGGAGGTGACGCTATATGAAAAATTCGTACGAACTGTTTGTCGATATTCTGCAAGATCCCATAATAAGCCAATCACGACAAATTATGTCTTTTCAATTTGATAATCATTGACGTTTTCACGGACATGAACAATTTTCCAAGGGCGGTCCAGTTATGATATTTTCCACCGTCTAACAAGCCCAGATTTTTCGGCGGAAGTAAACCCTTTAAAGTTCACGTTATACGACACTATATTGGTCCACGTGTATACAATTACAAGGGGCGTCATTTTAAAGTCCCTTCATCCAGCTAGTCACCTGATTGGCTAACAAATGTAGTTTGAAATTCGCACGAGATTTATATATGAGTTCACTGAGATTGGACAGTATCCAAACTGACCATTTGCGCAAACACAACAGCGCTACGTCACTGCGTTCGGTATAGTTCGCATTGTGGATAATGCGACGCCACAAGTCACAGTAATGCGGCTTTGTATGACGTCACGACTATTCTTTAAAAAATTTGGGATATTCTTGAACTGAACGTCTTCTGCGATATATCAGAAAGTAGTGCCCCCTCCTCCCCGTACGAATAGGTCTACCTGCGAAGACACGTTTCTTATTATCCATGCTTTATATGTATGCATGTTGAAGAACCCCTTCCATGGGCCTCACTGATTATGCACGTATGACCATCAGATTAGGGGAGCCCTCAAGGGTTTCGATCTTATCTCTATACAGCTCCTTCCTCTCACGATGACATCTTGTTCAAGTTCCCGGTAACAGATATACATATATCGGCATGTGTACATAGCTGTATTTGTAACAATGGTCGCATCTATCACCTATAAGTATTAATACGATTCGAACAATGTGAGATACCGATGTATTTACCGTTCTGTTAAACCTGTAAGTTTTAGTTTCCCAGTGTTAGAAAGTTATTTTTAGTTATTTAATTATTATTATTATTTTTATTTATTTTTTTCATCTTGAGTTGTTATATTTTTTCCATGTAACATTGTAAAATACCAATAACGGAACTTGTTCAGTGATGTTGCATGACCTTTGTGGTACTTTTTGAAATTCGAATTCTTGGAACTCCAACGAAGCTCTTTAAACTAAAGGCTATCATATGTCAGGTCCAATGGTCATGAATAAATTCCAGACATAGGCAGAATATAGGGTCGAGGACAGTTAACCCATTAAAACCTAGACATATTTTCAGACCATTTGGTATAATACACTTCCCGGTTGAGTCGTTATATCTCTGTTTGTTCTCCTCTGTTAATTGATGTAGACCTTTGTCATATTCAGTAAAATTCACCAAAATAACTCTTTCTTCAAAAAATGAGATTAGAGTTGTGTATATTACATGAAAGTACATCACAGGTAAATTTTACGCCAGGTAGGCGGCCCGGTCTCTGCCACTTCGGTCAATCATGGGTTTCAGACAAATGTGAATGCGCGAGAACTACTTTGCTACAAAGTTGCCTCCTACCGCAAATCTTTTACTTAAAAATAATATAAACATGGCCTAAAAGCAACTGTATATATGATTTAGGGGGTATTTCTTTACCTAACGCACGTTATAACTCTGTGGATTTAAGACTGAAACTTCACATGATTACAAGGAAACAGTTTGTTGTACTGTAATAAAATACTACAGGTGGCAGAGACCGAGCGGAAATTGTTTGACACCTGCATGCAGCATGGTGTCTCGACCAGGTCGCACATTGTCATCGGACCAGACAGATTGACCTAATTACTGGTTATGGCTACTGCACACAGACCCACACCATTGATTAGTTGGCCTTATGCGAGATATGCAGTGTTTGTATATACAGATATAAACATTTCAGGTTATCCTCTGTACATATATACATGTACACGGCCCACACTCGGTCTTCACCTATATACACCAATAATACTGTTTTTACAGTAGCCCGGTCATCGGGTAGGACTAATCGGCTTGACGCGGACAAAGCAGGACGGAAGGGAGTGGAATATATAGGGGCACATTTGGGGGGAAATTGTTTTAAAGCGTATTATTTAGTAGGCCTGATTGTATGATAGAAGAACTATGATAGCAGGTCCTTGATTAAAAGAATGGAATTGGTTTTTCGCTGAAAGAAGTTTCCCTCCCCATGATTCAATCAGCGGAATGGCTTCATCAATCGTAGGCCGGGCATTGGTCAATGGTGGGGTGGGGAGATAATGTATAGGGAATTGGACATATTCTTGTAATTTAGATATATTCAAACAATTCACCACGGATTACAATCATTGTTAAATTATTGATTGGCCTTCATAAATATACCTATGCCCATTAGTATATGAATAGGCCTACTGAAGCAATTTGAGTAAATATTCATATTTGGAAATTCATTTAGAAACTGTTATTCATATTTGCTTTATCGCAATATTCTCATGCACCAGCTTGATATTTTCTTTCTCTAGAGTAATTAATATTTTTCTGCTTCATTGAACTGCCTGGTATTTTAGTCCCACTCGGTATACTGGGAATCTTTCAAACAGGTGAACAATCAGGTCAAGCCTTTGCGAGATTGACCGTTCTCGATATTGACCAATCTATGGAGATACATTCAGATGACATTGAGAAGTCACTTACGTGCAAAATTGATTATTTACGTACAAAAGCATAACGTGGTCACAGTATAGGGTCATGGTCAAGCTTTATATACCGATAACCACACGCCTCTGCCACGTGCAGAATATATATATGTACCTATACGGTGCATACATATATATACCTGTATTGGAATCTACAGAGGATTAACTCTTAAAAATCGCCATCCCGACACAGCGCTACAGAGCCAGTCTCGAAAAGTAAACGCTTAAACCAGGGACAGTACAATAGATTATGTTATGGTCCCTGCCTAAACGAATTGAAACAGGACTTCTTAAAAATTGGCTTTATCCCTTCAGGATATTTTGGGGCGTGGTATATATGGGGATGTGAAGAGGGAGGATAGACGTATCAATGGATGCATGGATGTACATGGGAGCGTGATATTTTTGAATGTGAAGGCGGAAGTATGGACTTATGGGTGGATGCTTGCAGTTGGGGAGCGGGATGTTTGGGAATGTGAAGGGGAAAAGATAAGCGTATGGGTGGATGATCGGAGGTATATGGGAGCGGGAGCTGAGATGCATGAGCGTGATTTTAGAAATGTTAGGATGCCGAGATGTATGGACATCACATTGAGAATCATCCTCGCGAGCCTTTTAGGATCGATACACTGGCTTGGTTAGTTACCCATATGAGTTCTGAATATAAATAATTTCAAGGGGTTCCCTCTAAGTCAACCCATCACTGGGAGCGTTAAGCTTCGCTGTGAGGTATGAGATGTGACAGGTTGGAATTTCATCGCGGGCCAAACTGTTTTGATGTCAAGCTGAAATCAACATCGGAAGTCGAAGCAAAATGCCGGGGGAGAAATGTACGAGATTGTATAATAGAGGCATCGACTTAAAAACTCCTTCGAATGACAAAAAATGTCCAGGTAAACCCTCCGCGTGGATTTAGGATTTACCTGGACAAGTGAAGATGATTGAGAATGTGAAGAGGTTAGGATTGTATGAACATGATACATGTATTGAGAATATGAGGACACTGAGAAATAGGGGCGTGATATTGAGAATGTGAGGACCCTCAGATGTAGGGACGTGATATTGAGAATACGAGGACACTGGCATGTAGGGACGTAATATTGAGAATGTGAGGACCCTGAGATGTAGGGACGTGATATTGAGAATGTGAGGACCCTGAGATGTAGGGACATGATATTGAGAATACGAGGACACTGGCATGTAGGGACGTGATATTGAGAATGTGAGGACCCTGAGATGTAGGGACGTGATAATGGGAATATGAGGACACTGAGATGTAGGGACGTGATATTGAGAATTTGAGGATACTGAGATGTAGGCACATGATATTGAGAATGTGAAGACCCTGAGATGTAGGGACGTGATATTGAGAATGTAAAGAGCATGAGGTGTAAGATCGTGATATTGAGAATATAAGGACACTGAGATGTAGGGACGTGATATTAAGAATCTGAGGACCCTGAGATGTAGGGACGTGATATTGAGAATACGAGGACACTGAGATGTAGGGATGTACGTGATATTGAGAATACCACGACACTGAGCAGTAGGGACGTGATATTGAGAATGTGAGGACCCTGAGAAGTAGGGACGTCATATTGGGAATGTGAGGACACTGAGATGTAGGGACGCGATATTTAGAATACGAGGACACTGAGATGTAGTGGCGTGATATTGAGAATACGAGGACACTGAGATGTAGTGACGTGATATTGAGAATACGACGACACTGAGCAGTAGGGACGTGATATTGAGAATGTGAGGACCCTGAGAAGTAGCGACGTCATATTGGGAATGTGAGGACACTGAGATATAGGGACGTGATATTTAGAATACTAGGACACTGAGATGTAGGGACGTGATATTGAGATGTGAGGACCCTGAGATGTAGGGACATGATATTGAGAATACGAGGACACTGAGATGTAGGGACGTGATATTGAGAATGTGAGGACCCTGAGATGTAGGGACATGATATTGAGAATACGACGACACTGAGATGTAGGGACGTGATATTGATAATGTGAGGACCCTGAGATGTAGGGACGTGATAATGGGAATATGAGGACACTGAGATGTAAGGACGTGATATTGAGAATTTGAGGATACTGAGATGTAGGGACGTGATATTGAGAATGTAAAGAGCATGAGGTGTACGATCGTGATATTGAGAATATAAGGACACTGAGATGTAGGGACGTGATATTAAGAATCTGAGAACCCTGAGATGTAGGGACGTGATATTGAGAATACGAGGACACTGAGATGTAGGGATGTACGTGATATTGAGAATACCACGACACTGAGCAGTAGGGACGTGATATTGAGAATGTGAGGACCCTGAGAAGTAGGGACGTCATATTGGGAATGTGAGGACACTGAGATGTAGGGACGTGATATTTAGAATACGAGGACACTGAGATGTAGTGACGTGATATTGAGAATACGAGGACACTGAGATGTAGTGACGTGATATTGAGAATACGACGACACTGAGCAGTAGGGACGTGATATTGAGAATGTGAGGACCCTGAGAAGTAGGGACGTCATATTGGGAATGTGAGGACACTGAGATATAGGGACGTGATATTTAGAATACTAGGACACTGAGATGTAGGGACGTGATATTGAGATGTGAGGACACTGAGATGTAGCAACGTGATATTGAGAATATGAGGACACTGAGATGTAGGAACGTGATATTGAGAATATGAGGACACTGAGATGTAGGGACGTGATATTGAGAATACGAGGACACTGAGATGTAGGAACGTGATATTGAGAATATGAGGACACTGAGATGTAGGGACGTGATATTGAGAATACGAGGACACTGAGAAGAGCGGATGTGATTTTGATAATTTGATGACCCTGATAAATAGGGACGTGATATTGAGAATATGAGGACACTGAGATGTAGGAACGTGATATTGACAATATGAGGACACTGAGATGTAGGGACGTGATATTGAGAATGTGAGGACCCTCAGATGTAGGGACGTGATATTGAGAATACGAGGACACTGGCATGTAGGGACGTGATATTGAGAATGTGAGGACCCTGAGATGTAGGGACGTGATATTGAGAATGTGAGGACCCTGAGATGTAGGGACATGATATTGAGAATACGAGGACACTGGCATGTAGGGACGTGATATTGAGAATGTGAGGACCCTGAGATGTAGGGACGTGATAATGGGAATATGAGGACACTGAGATGTAGGGACGTGATATTGAGAATTTGAGGATACTGAGATGTAGGGACATGATATTGAGAATGTGAAGACCCTGAGATGTAGGGACGTGATATTGAGAATGTAAAGAGCATGAGGTGTAAGATCGTGATATTGAGAATATAAGGACACTGAGATGTAGGGACGTGATATTAAGAATCTGAGAACCCTGAGATGTA
The DNA here is from genome assembly GCA_036873755.1 of Hanleya hanleyi. Classification (NCBI taxonomy): domain Eukaryota; kingdom Metazoa; phylum Mollusca; class Polyplacophora; order Lepidopleurida; family Hanleyidae; genus Hanleya; species Hanleya hanleyi. The sequence continues at coordinate 19,040 of JAVTVY010022315.1, forward strand.
GGGACGTGATATTGAGAATACGAGGACACTGAGATGTAGGGATGTACGTGATATTGAGAATACCACGACACTGAGCAGTAGGGACGTGATATTGAGAATGTGAGGACCCTGAGAAGTAGGGACGTGATATTGAGAATATGAGGACACTGAGATGTAGGAACGTGATATTGAGAATATGAGGACACTGAGATGTAGGGACGTGATATTGAGAATACGAGGACACTGAGATGTTGGAACGTGATATTGAGAATATGAGGACCCTCAGATGTAGGGTCGTGATATTGAGAATACGAGGACCCTGAGACGTAGGGACGTGATATTGAGAATGTGAGGACCCTGAGACGTAGGGACGTGATATTGAGAATGTGAGGACCCTGAGAAGTAGGGACGTCATATTGGGAATGTGAGGACACTGAGATGTAGGGACGTGATATTTAGAATACGAGGACACTGAGATGTAGTGACGTGATATTGAGAATACGAGGACACTGAGATGTAGTGACGTGATATTGAGAATACGACGACACTGAGCAGTAGGGACGTGATATTGAGAATGTGAGGACCCTGAGAAGTAGGGACGTCATATTGGGAATGTGAGGACACTGAGATATAGGGACGTGATATTTAGAATACTAGGACACTGAGATGTAGGGACGTGATATTGAGATGTGAGGACACTGAGATGTAGCAACGTGATATTGAGAATATGAGGACACTGAGATGTAGCAACGTGATATTGAGAATATGAGGACACTGAGATGTAGGGACGTGATATTGAGAATACGAGGACACTGAGATGTAGGAACGTGATATTGAGAATATGAGGACACTGAGATGTAGGGACGTCATATTGAGAATACGAGGACACTGAGAAGAGCGGATGTGATTTTGATAATTTGATGACCCTGATAAATAGGGACGTGATATTGAGAATAGGAGGACACTGAGATGTAGGAACGTGATATTGACAATATGAGGACACTGAGATGTAGGGACGTGATATTGAGAATGTGAGGACCCTAAGAAGTAGGGACGTGATATTGAGAATGTAAGGACACTGAGAGGTATGGATGTGATATTGAGAATGTGAGGACCCTGAGATGTAGGGACGTGATATTGAGAAAGGAAAGAGCCTGATGTGAATGATCGTGATATTGAGAATATGAGGACACTGTGATGCAGGGACGTGATATTGAGAATAGCAGGACACTGTGAAGTAGGGACGTGATATTGAGAATGCAAAGAGCCGGAGGTGTATGAGAGAGAGAGAATTAAGGTTCAATATCGCGTTCAACAATATTTCAGCTATATAGCGACAATCAAACAAAATTCTAAGTATTCAAGTTAATAACTGATCGTGATATGGAGAATATGAGGACACTGAGATGCAGGGACGTGATATTGAGAATACGAGGACACTGTGAAGTAGGGACGTGATATTGAGAATGTGAGGACCCTGAGATATAGGGACGTGATATTGAGAATACGAGGACACTGATATATAGACGTATGATATTGAGAATACGAGGACACTGAGCAGTAGGGACGTGATATTGAGAATGTGAGGATGATGAGAAGTAGGGACGTGATATTGGGAATGTGAGGACACTGAGCTGTAAGGACGTGATATTGAGAATACGGGGATACTGAGATGTAGGGAGACATGAGGTGTGAGGACACTGAGATGTAGGGACGTGATATTGAGAATACAAGGACACTGAGAGGAAGGGAAGTGGTATTGATAATGTGAGGTCCCTGAGATGTAGGGACGTGATATTGAGAATACGAGGACACTGAGACGTAGGGACGTGATATTGAGAATGTGAGGACCCTGAGAAGTAGGGGCGGGATATTGAGAATGTGAGGACACTGAGATGCAGGGACGTGATATTGAGAATACTAGGACACTGAGATGTAGGTACGTGATATTATGATGTGAGGACACTGAGATGTAGGGGCGTGATATTGAGAATATGAGGACACTGAGATTTAGGGATGTGATATTGAGAATACAAGGACACTAAGAACTAGGGACGTGATATTGATAATGTGAGGACCCTGAGATGTAAGGACGTGATATTGAGAATGTGAGGACACTGAGATGTATGAACGTGATATTGAGAATATGAGGACCCTGAGATTTAGGGACTTGATATTGAGAATGTAAAGAGCATGAGGCGTATGATCGTGATATTGAGAATATGAGGAAACTGAGATGCAGGGACGTGCTATTGGGAAGGTGAGGTCCCCGAGAAGTAGGAACGCGATATTGAGAAAGTAAAGAGCCTCAGGTGTATGATCGTGATATTCAGAATAAGAGGACACTGAGATGTAGAGACGTGATATTGAGAATACGAGGACACTGTGAAGTAGGGACGTGATATTGAGAATGTGAGGTCCCTGAGGTGTATGGACGGGATGCTGTGAATGTAAAGAGCTTGAGGTGTATAATCGTGATATTAAGAATGTGAAGACACTGAGATGTATTGGCGTGATATTGAGAATGTGAAGAGTCTGGAAAGTATGGATAATGAGACTGAAGAGCTTGAGAAGTATAGACGTGATATTGGGAATGTGAGGCTTAGATGTGTGTGCGTGATATTCAGAATGTGAAGAGTCTGAGATATATGGACGTCATATTGAGAGTGCGAAGAGCATGAGATAAATGGACGTGATATTGTGAATGTGAGCCTGGGGTATAAGAACGTGATATTGAGCGTGTGAAGATCTTAAGATATATGGACGTGATATTGAGAATGTGAGGCTGGGATGTATAGACGTGATATTGAGACTGAGATGTATGGACATGATAGTGAGAAAGCGAGGAGGCTGAGATGTATGGACGTGATATTGAGAATGTGAAGCGTCTGAGATGTAGGGACGTGATATTGAGAAAGTGAGGACACTGAGATGTATGGACGTGATGTTGAGAATGTGAAGAGGCTGAGATACGTGATATTGAGAATGTGAAGAGCCTGAGGTGTATGGACGTGATAATGAGAGTGTGAAGAGCCCGAGATATATGATCGTGATATTGAGAATGTGAAATGTCTGGGATGTATGGACGTGATATTGAGAATTTGAAGAGATTGAGATGTATGGGCATGATATTGTGAATGTAGGGAGCCTGAAATCTATGGAAGTGATATTCAGAATGTGAGGACACTGAGATATATGGACGTGATATTGAGAATGTGAGAACACTGAGATGTATGGAGATGATATTGAGAATGTGAGGACACTGCGATGTATGAAGGTGATATTGAGAATGTGAGGACACTGAGATGTATGGAGGTGATATTGAGAATGTGAGGACCCTGAGATGTAGGGACGTGATATTGAGAATGTGAGGACACCGAGGAGTAGGGACGTGATATTGAGAATGTGAGGACACTGAGATGTATGGAGGTGATATTGAGAATGTGAGGACCCTGAGATGTAGGGACGTGATATTGAGAATGTGAGGACACTGAGGAGTAGGGACGTGATATTGAGAATGTGAGGACACTGAGATGTAGGGACGTGATATTTAGAATGTGAGGGCACTGAGATCTATGGAGGTGATATTGAGAATGTGAGGACACTGAGATGTATGGAGATGATATTGAGAATGTGAGGACACTGAGATGTATGGATGTGATATTGAGAATGTGAAGACACTGAGATATATGAACGTGATATGGAGAATACGATGAGCCTTAGATGTATATTGATGTATATAGCTGTCATATTGTGAGTGTGAAGAGTCAAGAGCCTGAGATGTATGGGTGTGATATTGAGAAGCCAGGAGTCTGAGATGTATGGACGTGATATGGAGAATGCGAACAGGCTGCGATGTATGGTACGTGATATTGAGCCCGAAGAAACTGGGATGTATTGACGTGAGTAGTATAGAAAGAGTATATTGGGCCTTATTGGCCTTTGACCTCTGTGGAGGTTTCGTGGAGGTGGGGCGATCAAAGGTCATGAGTGCACTTGATCATGTACTGACCTGTATCTGGAGTTTTTCATTGGGACTTGTGCGCAGGTGTATGAAGTCACTTCCGGTAGGCGTGAATCGGGCGTGACCTGGGTATGTCTGACCTATATCCGGGCCCTTGTCTACATCCGGGTCTGTGGCATCGTATGATTCAAAGGAATGCATGTACTGACTTGTATCTGGGGGTTTTCCATCATTTGTTGGCTGACCTATATCCGGGTCATCGGGGTTACGTCATCTGGGTCTTTGATTGAATGCATGTACTGACTTGTATCTGGGGGTTTTCCACTCACGTGATCAGAGGTCAATAAGCGTGAGTGTGGTTGTGTATGACATGTGAGTCGGGCGTGATAGCTGACCTATATTCGGGTCCTCGGTCTGGGTCTTTGGAATGATAGACATGTACTGACCTGTATCCTTTCATCTTATCTTTACATCCGGGTACAGATCACTATAGTTCAAGGTCATTTGAATGAATGATAGGCATGTACTGACTTGTATGTGATTACCCGCGCACATCAACTGTGACGTCTGCATAATGGAGCATTCGTGAACACTGGATTGCATCAGCCTTACATCCAGGTACGTTGACTGACCTATATCTGGATTGGCTGTCTAAGAATCAAGGAGCTGACTGATTGGCTCTATTTCCGACCTAGCCATTGGTTGAATCATCGAACGTTCATTGGTCCGAATGAGTTGCCCACCCTTCCCAGGTTAATCTACAATCTCACCAAGCTCGCTATGGCAAACTACTATGTTAAATAAATTCGTATACTATAACACGCACAAGTCAATGTACTGACCTGTATCATTGATTGAATGAAAGGCATGTACTAACCTGTATCCTTTCATCCCGTCCATCTTTACATCTGGATCCTTAACTCATATTGACTATTATTTTGTAGTATAAAAGCGCATTTCCAGCCCTATTGACCTTGCGGCGCAATGCGCAGGGACAAGTGGTTGCCATGGTGACGTTACATTATACAACATTTAGTAGTATAAAAGTGTATTTCGAGCCCTATTGACCTTGCGGCGCAATGCGCAGAGCATAGTATAGTAACAGTATATTGACTCACATTTAGTAGTATAAAAGTGCATTTCGAGTCCTATTGACCTTGCGGCGCAATGTGCAGAGGATAGTATAGTAACAGTATATTCACTCACATTTAGTAGTATAAAAGCACATTTCGAGCCCTATTGACCTTGCGACGCAATGCGCAGAGGAGAGTATAGTAACCGTATATTCAATCACATTTAGTAGTATAAAAGCGCATTTTCATTCATATTGACACTTAACGCATGGACGCACTAACGATGGTGAATGAGTGAGTGAGTGAGTGTGAGTGAGTGAGTGAGTGAGGCATGCCCAACGCCCGTGAGGCGTGCACAACGCCCGTCTTAACGATCAACGCCCGTCGTTACGCCTTAACGCCTGTGTCAACGCCCGCCAACGCCAAGCTCAACGTTTCAACGCCCTGGTGAATTAGCCCAAAAGCTCTGATTTTCATGGAATTGTCACTAATTCATTGGAAATGCACTGACGCCCATCAACGCCCGTCGTTACGCCAAAACGCCATAGCATAGCGCCTTGACGCCATGATATAGACCGGAAAGAGAACAACAAGAACAACAAGGATGGCAGATGAGAGAACAACAACAACAACAAGTTTTCATATAGTTTATTCTCCCCAATGTTACATCATACCCACGCTGGGGGAGCAGCTTTGGGTATGTTCACAATTCAAGAAGACTCTTGTCCAATCAGAGGCCGCCATTTGGCGCTGTATCTGTCATATTCGTTCTTGTCCGTTAGATGTATTCTCGGCTGCTCTTGTCCAATCAGAAGCCGTCCTTTCAGAAAGTTCCATCTTTGCTCGGTGTGACCTAATCGTCGTCGGGCAGTTCAGGATATTGCTCGGGCGGCATATCCTGAAACAGTTGTTTGCGCATTCTGATCGCATTTTCCAGGGCCTCGGTGGGTGGTAACCCCATATCCTCTTCCAAGTGACGCTTGGTCTTCATGATGGACCTATGCGTGAGGTTACCTTTCATTTCAAGCGGCAGCAGGCTATACCGTTTATAGATGGCCATGGCTGTTTTCCTGATGCAGGGCCGCATTTCGGTGTACGCCTGTTGTAAATTATCCTGTCCGCCGTCTTCGATTACCACAGCATGACTACGAATAGCTTCATCCACAATACGATCCCAGAAGGTAGGTTCTGTCTCACTTTCCTGGGATGTAGGCTGACTATCTGAGGTCAAGCTCTCCGTATCAGTAGATAGACTCTCAGCAATCTCACTTTCCTGGGATGTAGGCTGACTATCTGAGGTCAGGCTCTCCGTATCGGCTTCTTGTGCCTCGGAGTCTTCAATCCCATGTATATTTTTCTCGTGTCGCATCATATCGTAACGTCTGGTGAACATGCATTCGCACTCAGAGCAAGTATAAGCCATATTGACGGTTGACTGTCGACTGTGCGTGTTTTGGCAATACACTTGCAGTAACGCCCGTCAACGCTTAGCTTAACGCTTCATAGCCCTGGTAAACTAGCTCAGAAACTCTGACTTTCATGGAATTGCCACCAATACATCGAAATGCAGTGACGCCCGTCAACGCCCGTCGTTACGCCTTAACGCCCGTCTCAACGCCCGTCGTTACGCCTTGACGCCCGTCTCAACGCCCGTCAACGCCCGTCGTTACGCCTTAACGCTCTAGACCGGAGAGAGAACAACAACAACAACAAGGATGACAAATGAGAGAACAACAACAACAAGTTTTCATATAGTTTATTCTCCCCAATGTTACATGATACCTACGCCGGGGGAGCCGCGTTGGGTATGTTTACAATTCAAGAAGACTCTTGTCCAATCAGAGGCCGCCATTTGGCGCTGTATCTGTCATATTAGTTCTTGCCCGTTAGATGTATTCTCGTCCGTCCAATCAGAAGTCGCCCTTTCAGAAAGTTCCATCTTTGGCCATGTTCGCTGTCATCCGTTTGTTCTAATCGTCGTCGGGCAGTTCAGGATATTGTTCAATTCCTATACGTACAGACACTACCACCACCACCACCATCACCACCACCGAGCGTTGACACCCGTCAACGCCCGGTGGTGGTGGTAGCTCCCGTGGGGCAGAGTTCGGAGCTTTTGGAGCTCAGAGCTCGGAAGTGACGTCATCGTACGCATGTGTGTGTGTGTGTGTATGTGTGGACAGTGGATTTTACATCCTGGACCTTGTCAACATCCGGGTTTCCCAGTGGGTTTTTCCTGTCGTTCCTCCGTCTTCCATCCGGGTACTGTGGTTTTACATCGGGGTCCTCATCTACAGTAACGCCCGCCAACGCTTAGCTTAACGCTTCAACGCCCTGGTGATCTAGCTCAGAAGCTCTGATTTTCATGGAATTGCCATGACGGTTTGACGGGCGTCACTGCCACCAATACATCGAAATGCAGTAACGCCCGTCGTTACGCCTTAACGCCCGTCTCAGCGCCTTAACGAGTGATAAAGGGGATTTGGAGGACGATTAACCTTGAAACTCTGAGTGCACTTCCGGTCACGTGACCGGAACTGACCTTTGATCACGTGACCGAAAGTGACCTTTGACGCCTGCGCTGCTCGGAAATGACGTCATTGTAGGCAGGCTCACACACACACACATACCTGGTGCACCCGCACCCTATAACCCGTAGGGCATAGGGTACACCAGGATGCGGGTGCACCAGGTATGTGTAAAATCCACTGTCCACACACACACACACACACACACACATGCGTACGTTGACGTCACTTCCGAGCTCTGAGCTCCAAAAGCTCCGAACTACGCCCCACGGGAGCTACCACCACCACCACCGGGCGTTGACAGGTGTCAACGCTCGGTGGTGGTGATGGTGGTGGTGGTGTATGTACATATAGGAATTGAACAATATCCTGAACTGCTCGACGACGATTAGAACAAACGGATGACAGCGAACATGGCCGAAGATGGAACTTTCTGAAAGGGCGACTTCTGATTGGACAAGTGCAACCGTGAATACATCTAACGCGCAAGAACTAATATGACAGATACAGCGCCAAATGACGGCCTCTGATTGGAAAAGAGTCTTCTTGAATTGTGAACATACCCAACGCGGCTCCTCCAGCGTAGATATGATGTAACATTGGGGAGAATAAACTATATGAAAAGTTGTTGTTGTTGTTGTTCTCTCATCTGTCATCCTTGTTGTTGTTGTTGTCCTCTCTGCGGTCTATATCATGGCGTCAAGGCGTTATGCTAGAGCGTTTAGGCGTAACGACGGGCGTTAAGGCGTAACGACGGGCGTTAACGGACGTCACTGCATTTCGATGTATTGGTGACAATTCCATAAAAATCAGAGCTTCTGAGCTAGTTTACCAGGGCGTTGAAGCGTCAAGCTAATCGTTGACGGGCGTTACTGTCTATAAAAGCAAGTGTATTGCCAAAACACGCACAGTCGACATTCAACCGTCAATACGGCTTATACTTGCTTTGAGTGCGAATGCACGTTCACCAGACGTTACGATATGATGCGACAAGAGAACAATATACATGGGATTGAAGACTCCGAGGCACAAGAAGCCGATACGGAGAGCTTGACCTCAGATAGTCAGTCTACATCCCAGGAAAGTGAGATTGCTGAGAGTCTATCTACTGATACGGAGAGCTTGACCTCAGAAAGTCAGCCTGTATCCCAGGAAAGTAAGACAGAACCTACCTTCTGGGATCGTATTGTGGATGAAGCTATTCGTAGATATGCTGTGGTAATCGAAGACGGCGGACAGGATAACTTACAACAGGTGTACACCGAAATGCGGCCCTGCATCAGGAAAACAGCCATGGCCATCTATAAACGATATAGCCTGCTGCCGCTTGAAATGAAAGGCGACCCCACGCACAGGTCCATCATGAAGACCAAGCGTCACTTGGAAGAGGATATGGGGTTACCACCCACCAAGGCCCTGGAAAATGCGATCAGAATGCGCAGAATGAAACAACTGTTTCAGGACATGCTGCCCGAACAATATCCTGAGATGCCCGACGACGATTAGGTCACACCGAGCAAAGATGGAACTTTCTGAAAGGACGGCTTCTGATTGGACAAGAGCAGCCGAGAATGCATATAACGGACAAGAGCGAATATGACAGATACACCGCTGAATTGTAAACATACCCAACGCGGCTCCCCTAGCGTGGGTATGATGTAACATTGGGGAGAATAAACTATATGAAAGCTTGTTGTTGTTGTTGTTGTTGTTCTCTCATCTGCCATCCTTGCTGTTGTTGTTGCTGTTCTCTTTCCGGTCTATATCATGGCGCCAAGGCGCTCTGCTAGGGCGTTAAGGCGTAACGACGGGCGTTGACGGGCGTTGAGACGGGCGTTAAGGCGTAACGACGGGCGTTGAGCGTTAAGACCCGGACCGAGGACCCGAATATAGTTCAGCTATCACGCCCGATTCACATGTCATACACAACCACACTCACGCTTATTGACCTCTGATCACGTGAATGGAAAAACCCCAGATACAAGTCAGTACATGCATTCAATCAAAGACCCAGATGACGTAACCCCGATGACCCGGATATAGGTCAGCCAACAGATGATGGAAATACCCCAGATACAAGTCAGTACATGCATTCCTTTGAATCATACGATGCCACAGACCCGGATGTAGACAAGGACCCGGATATAGGTCAGACATACCCAGGTCACGCCGGATTCACGCCTACCGGAAGTGACGTCATACACCTGCGCACAAGTCCCAATGAAAACCCCCAGATACAGGTCAGTACATGCTCAAGTGCACTCATTGACCTTTGACCGCCCCACCTCCACGAAACCTCCACAGAGGTCAAAGGTCAATAAGGCCCAATATACTCTTTCTATACTACTGACGTGATATTAAGAATGTGAGGAGGTTGCATGAGATATAGGCCTATTGATGTGAACAAGGGCGTCGCTACCCATGGTGCGTGTTTTGCCCGTATATTGGAAATACGAAAATGATGTAAGATATCAAACCCCAGTTTAGCATTAAAATACGCTAAAATGCAGGAAATAAAGCGTAGAAATTTAAATTTTTCCGGCGGGTGCATGCCCCCGGACCCCACTAGAAAGGCCCGCCCTTGGCGCGTATTCCTGGGATGGTGAGAAATGGGAAATCAAGAACGGATCTACGGGGGTGAGAGGCATGTCCGGCAACCTAGGGCCCCGGAACTTCGGGGACCTAGGCGACCGCTGGACGCTCCCCTGTTGGTCTGGCAGGATTCGCTTATGTTAGCTTTGTGTAAATCAATCATATTGGTACGCGTATTGGTTTCTGATGTTCCACGTTAAGGTCATCGTTTTGTATGTATTAAATATAACTAGAAAGTCAAATGGATGCAGGCATGATGTGTGATTTTTTTCAACATCGATGTGTCCTTATAAATGCGAAAAAAACGTGAAAATACACAGAAAAAAATTTCCTTAAAAATTTAAGGAATATTCTCCGACTATTACACCAGCGGAATATTCCTCAACATAACTAAGAACTATTCCTTACCATGTTAAGAAATTTCTTTAACATGCTACAGAATATTCCTTATTGAATTTTAAGGAATATTCCGCTGGTGTAATAGTCAGGGAATATTCCTTAAATTTTAAGGATTTTTTTTTTTCAGTGTAAAACTATAAACCTGCATACATTATGGTCACATTTATATCCGGAAAAACGCTTAGAACGCATCTCCGGCGATCTAGGACCCCGGAGCTTCCGGGGCATAAGCGGCCCCTGGACGCTCGCCTGCTGGGCTGTGATGGTCGACACCCTTATGAACTTTTGCTAGATTGAAAACATTCGCACCCCCCCTTTTGAAATCCTAGTGACGCCCCTGGTGATATTGAGACTGTGGATAACCTGAAATACATGGATTGGAAATGCGAGATACCACTAAAATACTGAACAGTTCACAACTGACCGAAAAGGGTCTCAAAACGAGCAATTTGACATACAAGTTGTGGGTTCGTCGCCAGAATTATTGCTTCAAATGAACCCAATCCCCTTATAGTGCAAGACAAGATTGCATCTGTTCACCGGATACTGAACAGGTGAGCTCTCCGAGAGGAGTGTGCACTTTGGACCCCCCAACCCCCACCCACACACATACCATATTTGGGGAGGGGGGGGGGGGGTCTGGTCAAAGAACCTCGAACAAAGCGATGCGTTAATGCGGTCATTCCGATTTTTTCCGCTCTAAAGAACCTCAATTTAGGAGAGTCATCTACGTTAATCATAGTATTTCATGGCCCGAACTTGAAACATTAATTCCAAACATTATTTGGACATCTAACAGCCGTCTCTAACTCTTAACGTCACATTTACGGACAAATTCTAGTTTTGTGAAGCTTATCTTGACCAATGGAATACGTTGCTGGAAAATTTTCGAAAAATAAAAGAAACAGGAAGTTTCTACAATTGTTTATGTTCATGACGTAAAAACAAGTTTTGTGCCATATTTTCTTCCATTGAATTTGGAATTGACTAAGTCAGGAGAAGTTTTGAAGTGAGCCATGCTTTTCTGACGGTAAACAGGTGAAGGTTGTTCGTTTCAGTTTGACCTATTACTCTATATTTCAGAAACCGAAAAGCTCCTAAGAGAGCCCCCGTGGTGGCCGACTGGACATGCCATTCAAAACAGACTGCTGTCATTATGCAGGGCTTACGGGCTATTTATACGAGCAATAATGGCCCGGAACGCGGTCAAGCAAACAAAAATGGACAACGGATCAAGTCCAGCTGCGGTGAGCGCTGACCTCAACTGACCGCTGACCTCTAGACTATCCAATCATTGTACACCGCAAGACAGAAAGTAAGGCAAAAAAAGTATCACTGGTACCACGGCTGCAAACTTCTGATTTAGCTTTTGACGTATCTGTGAATAGTTTCAAATGCGCTCGTGAATTCTTGGACGAATTCTCTGTCGCATTTTTTTCGTTAAATACAGTCATCTTTAAGAGAGACGGCTGTTCAGTGTTGAAAGTTCTAGTTCTTTCCTTCTCTGACCATATGTGACCAGACGACTGGTATATATGTACTTGAATTTACCCACTGACCGCTTTTCCTAAATATATCAAACTATCCGCGGCTCGGGCAAAAAAAAGAACATGGCAGGGAGCCATCGCACTTTTTCCTTCGGAATAGACCTATATCCTTCAGGCTTGATATGTTGGTCAGTTTCAATATTGGATCCTTTTTTTCTTTGACTTTAATATCCATGGCAAGGTCAGATGAAATCGGTCATATTCTGTTTAGGCATATGTCGATTTGATACAGGCGCAAGCTCTGAATAAGAAGTAGTATGTTCTTAATTCGTCAATTATTCAACCGTTGATGCCAGTGATGGAACCCGGAGAAAAGGGTGGTTAAAGCTCCTTTGTCAACCGGCACATGCAGATACAATATTTTATCACCGACTTATTGACTTGGAACAATAAAAATATTTTAATCAATTCCACTGCTATTAAGTGAAACTATCAAAGCTCAGAATCAAAAGTGCTATAGATAAAGCCTTAGCCTCGATTTCAGAGTCAAGCTATAATGTACTGACTTAATTAGTCTGCAATCGCAGAATGAATGTTAGTATAATCTCTTTGATAGGCATATAGAAGCCGGCGAAAAAACACAAGCCTATGGTTGGCCATCCCTGCCACAATTCGTCATTTACAGGATGCCTGTAAATAATATATACCATGGTATAAAATGCCAAGCCTGTCATAATTCGTATTTACAAGATGCCTGTAATTATTTTGTACCATGATACAAAATCATTTAGTCGTAAGTCATAAACAACTCGATGTCTTATCGAGAATATCGAGAATATTAAATTTGACCAATGAGTAAACTTGTAACAAGCGCAATCTCAGTAAACTCAGATGTAATATCACGGAATATTATATCTGAATTCAGCCCTATATAAATCCCATGCGAATCTGAAACTACATTTGTTAGCCAATCAGGTGGCTAGATTGTTGAAATCACACCCACAGTAATTACACACGGTAGAACGTGGACTATTATATAAACATTATCTGGAAACAGTATCCAAATATGGCATCATTTCCAGACAGTGTCCGTGAAGATCAAAGAGTTTACTCCCGCCGAATAGTCTGGCTTTGTTAGGGAGCAAAAAATATCAAAAGATTGTGCCGTGCGAAGATGTTGATCTCCGTGAAGTAAACGTCAATCGTTGTCAGAGACAAAAGTCAGAAATGGTCGTGATTGGCTTATTATGGGATCTCGCAGAATATCGGCGAACATTTCGCACGAAGTTTTCATAGCGTTACGTCTAGATGGTATTCCCCTGATTTACCATCTTGGTTTACCTAGATTGGTAACAGGCGTAAACATAGCGTAAAGCCCATTCACGACTGCTCGGCTTATTCCGTGAAGTCATAATACCTCGCGCACTAATGGTGTAAGGATTTTACAGCTCTCAGCTGTAAACCGTGATCCGCCGCACGTGAGGCACATCACATGCTGTTTGATGTGTCACATAGTCCTCCTTGTATTTCTCTCTTATCGGGAGATGAAATATATATCCAAATGAAATGGACATTCCCTTGATTCTACCCGGTAAGAATGTCTTCTAATTTGAAGCGTTTCTCTCGGGTTTTCTTCGTGAGCTAATCTTCATCAGTGCCCATGTTAACGGAAGTCATACAGCTGACATGCGATGTTCGGAGTTTCCGCGTGATATTATTCTTTCAACATGGATGCCAATATGGATTCCTAGCAGTGCGGTACGAGGTTCTAATGTCCTACATTGTCCGAGATCGTGTCTAATGTCCTACATTGTCCTAGATCGTGTCGAGTGCGTAAAGCCCGGCACCAAATTTGTAAAAGCGCAAATCATTGGTGGAAATAATAAGAAGGCGTAAATTTACGACTTACGGCTAAATGAATTACAGGCATCCTGTAAATGAATTATAGGCATCCTGTAAATGAATTACAGGCATCCTGTAAATAAGAATTATGGCAGGCTTGGCATGCATGGTACACATATTATTTACAGGCAGCCTGTAAATATTTTATACCATGGTATAAAATGACCAATTGTGGTAGCGATGGCAAAAAAAAAAGACTATTTCATGGATAAGAACTTCTTTTATTGCTCAGGTGCTGATGTTTCGCTGGAGATACTTCCAACTTCCTCAAAGCTAGGAACGTAACTGAAAGTATCTCCAATGAAGCGTCAGCACCGGCACGAAGTTGTTCTCCTTGGCCTTGTGTTAATGTTATTATAGTTTAATATTTCCAGGGTCTCGTGTAAATTAGTTACAATATGAAACCAATTTGTCGATTCTGGTTTCATATCTAACATTTGGTTGGTTCAGAGACCATAAAATAAATTTATTTTATGGTCCCTGGTTGGTTTAATTTCTGGTTCCGCCGGGGAACCAAATCGGATTCTTGTTAAGAACTAAGCCTGAAAAGAGTGTACAGTGTACTTGATGCATCTGCCGGTATATACCAAGGGACGGATGTACTAAGTTGCTCTATATTTGTCCATTTGTCCAGCTGGGGTCAATTTAAGCCATTGATCTTTGTTTATACTGGCCATTATACTAACATGACCTATATCTACATGGTACACATACTGTGAGTGGCATTTCACCGTTGTAAAATCTGACCGCTTTCCCGAAAATGGTCAAGGCGGGATGTATTTATATATACTCTCTGTCAGGGGCCCGGCTATCGGATGTTTTCCGTTTGTTTTGACAGCTTTCGACTCGGCCGCGCCAAACCGCTAATATTTGGTAATTATACCGAATTGGAATTTGTAGGGGAATAAAGTAAGAGAGAAAGCAAGAACAAGAAAAATACACACATGTTGTTATGTTTTACCTCCGGGCTGTCCGTGCCCTTAGGATACTTTAGAAACTGAAACCATTACTGTATACGTGGCTGGAACTCGTCCGCTTACGACTATCTGTATCATTAGCGCCGCATGGGTTCCGTGTATAGCGCTAGCGCATTGATTTCTCATATCTTGGGCTGGGTGATTTGACGGCATGCGTGTTATTGGTCATGTTATTGGTTTAGTCTTGCATGAAGCCTATTATAGCAAGAGTTGAATGTATCAAAAGACTTGTTATAGGTGTAAAATAATTTACAATACAAGAGATTGTTCGGATGTTTAACGAAGTAAGTTTCTCTACAAAACATTGTGATGCTGCGTCTGGTACTAGACTAGACGCTATGTTAAGCTTGGCTAATACGCAATGAATGTGGGCGTACAGGTCAGCATTAAAGAAGGATGAGGACCAGACCATCAACATGGTGATGTAATATGTTGATTACTCTAATAGCGGTAATGAGCACCTTCAGTTGGTGATCGGTGATATACCTATAATATATACCATCATATTTTTGACTGTGAGCCATTTGAGAAGTACCGGTATTCGCGATGTCAGCCAGAACACTTGAACATTTCTCATTCTCGTCTCGCGAGACTCCCTACTGCGAGAAAGAGTCTCACGTGTAAATGGCATTTGCGTACACTTCGCCATCCATAAGATGGCTTGCGAATCGTGTGTCTCCATTATCGCGGAGCGATATCCGGTGTTTTACCGGATTCTGTTCGGCCTTCATCCGGCGGAGAACAGACTCGAAAACTCTGCTAAATTACAGGTTTTCATACATACCTCGGAAACAGATATTGCCTGGGCTTACAAAATATATAGGTATGAATAACTTTCGTATCATCCAAGAGGTGTGGTAGATCTGCAATTTTGAACAAGTAGATCATCACACGACTCGAAAATGGAGGGTTACGTTGGGGTTACGTCGGTAGACTTTAGCGGATTGGCTGACGAAGTCACGTGGTATTGATTTATGGAAATTCCCTCTTGCAATTGCCGAAAGTAGTCTGAAATGGATACACACGATCCCAGGGTCAGTCTTACCGCGTATAGATGACCGAAATGGTTACAGGTTGGTGTAAATGGGAGCCATCCCCCCAAAATTTGGGGGGCGAGTAGGCGGCGTATGATTTTTACCGTCTGTATCCGGCTTGTCATTGACCTGCTGACTCCGCCGAGTTAGAAGCGAATTGCTAAACATAACGTGGGCTATATATTGGAAAATGACTCTTTCCGTTTCGGAGCATATCAATCGCGAACAAATTATTGTCGGTATGTATACTTGGCCGTGAAAGCGAGGACTTTATCTAATACAGGAAGTAGTTCGTACAGTTCCGATCCATTCTCAAAGAGAGCCGTGTCTACCGCAAGACGGTACATCTTCGGAAAATTTATCCCGGGTTCTTAGTGTGACATGTACTTGATCAGGGCAAGGCAGTTGCAGCATTTCTGTTCTTCATTCACTACATAGTACTGTTCACACGCCCTATGACATGTACTTTTGTTGCTATCATTATGCAAGTTTTGTTGTTAAAAAAATAAACTGAACGTTGAACTTTATTTATGGCCTACTCGTTTGAAGCAGCAGATATAAATTTAGTTGACCTAGATTCTGCATTGAAGATCAACCATTGAAACGCGGAAAACAACGAATTACGTCAATTATATACCGTATTTTCGCCTGCATGTTGTCTGATCGTACTATTCTTGTTTATCTGATGATGCTAAACAATAATGGTCTTGTGATCTTTGGGTTAGGTCATAAATTTTCTGAAGATGTACCATTTTGCGTGTCTACCGGCGGGAGAATAGTCCCGGTCGAGCGAGTGATGTCATGCTGCCTCGCTTTGAGATTGGAGATTCAAAAATGTCACCAGTTTACATGAGAGTCGCTTTGGTCTCCCGCGGGTAGACACGGCTCTCTTTGAGAATGGAACATTTCTATGGATGAAGATAAACATTATACTATCAGCACTGCTTTGATCTGAGCCAAAATCCAGCCTTATCGTGTCATCTTTTATGAATTATACCCTGGATTCAGTGGTGAATGCTCTGGAATTCAGAAAATGGTCCTGATTTTCGAGCGGAAATACCATGAATTGTAGTTGGATGTCCTGAAATTCTAGGAATAAAACCTGAATGTTTTTGAAAGTGTACCCCTATAGTTCTAGGATGGATGCAACTTCTTTTGCATCGTGCTCTCACTGATTTCCACTGATGAGCTTAACATAATCAAGTTACAACTCGGCAAAATGACTAGCATTGCATGGTTGATTGTATCTTCAGGAATGAGGAGGTGATGTGCAGTTTTGTGAAAATAAACTGAAATATAACCGCGAGCGGCAATTAAATCTATCAGTAATATTGACCCTTTTTGGTGCCCGTTCGGGCAAATCGCATCGTCCCTTCGCACGTTTCCTTCGCTAAGCTAAGCAGATCGAACTGCAATAACTCTGTGTATTACCCGTTTTGAGTACGATGGCAAATCGGTGCAATGCCCGACTTCGGGACTCCGTAGCTTAATTTAGTATACCTTCTGGATCCAATAGACAAGATACTTGGCAAAAGATCCGTATTGTACGGATTAAAACTGTCTGGAAATTACGCCACGCCCCCTTAAATACCCCGCCACTTTGTTCAATCGCCGCGAATTAAGCCTGGTTATACGACTCTTAAATAATAGCCAATCACAAATTAGCGGAACATGCAGGGGGCGTGGGATTGAGCACGAACTGCCTAAAGCCTGGTACACACGACCAAATTTTCCTTGACAGTTTTACAATGTTCAACATAACCTGGTCCGTGTGTTGCGAAATACGGCAAAATTTCATGAACACCTATCACAGCCTGAAATAATTGTTCGTCTGTACACGTCGTCATATAAAATAAACCAGGACGTCTAATAGCGGATCTGCGCACGCGCATTATAAATTCGTCTCTCTTCTCCTTCACATGCACTGTTTAAAAAGTCGGGTGATAGAGCCATATCGATACTGCTAGAAGGGCTACAACCTCGGGTG
The DNA here is from genome assembly GCA_036873755.1 of Hanleya hanleyi. Taxonomy (NCBI): domain Eukaryota; kingdom Metazoa; phylum Mollusca; class Polyplacophora; order Lepidopleurida; family Hanleyidae; genus Hanleya; species Hanleya hanleyi. The sequence continues at coordinate 36,962 of JAVTVY010022315.1, forward strand.
AGCCCGTGGAATACCAAATCTGTGGATTACAACAAGCACAAGGAACAGACCAAAGTCCATGATTTACTTCTTCAGATTGCCCCAAATTCTCATTGTAACATGGCACCATATGAAAAGTAGTTCCCGGTTGTGAAATGCAGCGATATATGAATAAACGGATATGACCGAGTACTGCCAGCAATTGAACCTGGTTACTCGTATACAAAGGATCTAAGAACCTGGACAACCGGAGATTTTTTAGGAAATTGTGGCCAGACGTTCACACGGATACATGAAAACTGGCCAAGAAAAGTTGGTCGTTTGAACGAAATATCTCAAAGATGAGAGGCCAGATCAACCACATGACCGTCATGTGTTTTGCACTGAAGACTACGCAAACAGACTCAAAATGAGCCTAAAATGATGCTATGCTACAAAGCTATGCGGTGAAAAAGTTCGATTCGATAAATGCTTATGTTTTTTCTGGTAAGGAACATCTCCAGAATTAAACATCCAGATGAATCGCCAAGGTCGCCATTTTGGATTCACCCACGATACCCCGATACACCGTGTTTGAATTATTTCAATAAACTGATAGCCTACAGAAAAATATAAGAAATACATCGTAATTTCAGGTCAAGATATGACTTCTGAGACAAGATGCTGAATATCTCAGGAGACCCAGATGTTAAAAGCCGGAGGAAAATACTCCTCACACCACTTTCTCGAGTATTGCCATTTAATTTGACTGACACTCTAGGTATGAATAACTAAAACAGACCAATTACAATATAATACAGAGAGGCAAAATCTTTTTCACAAAATCAATTCACATTTACCAGGGCCTGCTAAATAATATTGGTACACGCCTCCTACACGAATTTAACCTGGTGTATTAGAGCATGGCTTTGAGATCCGGTACATTTCATGATCTAAACGGACAGATCATATTCCTTAACATTTAACGATATAGCTCATAGTATCAATTTCTTAAAATGATCTATGACTTAATGCTAAACAGAGAAACAATGGCCTGTCCGTGAGTTCATGACCCGATTAAACATATTAATTACTGTACCCTCTTGACCACACAAGTGTATACAATTACATAGGCTAACATCTGTTATGAGCAAGATCTGATTCTAACAATATACACTGTGTATGCAGAAATACAGCGATGCATTGCGACTGAGGCTGATTACGTCACATCCGGTGACGTCACGGATGACGTCACTCCCGTTCACCTGATTCGGGGTCAAAGGTCACTTCCGGGTCAAAGAGCACTTCAGGGTCAAAGGTCATTCCAGCGGTGATGCGGTCGATTCCGTTACCGGGGATGATCCTCCGCGGACAGAAATAAATCCCATGAGACCTCAAATACGCTTGCATTCGCGACTGCTCGGCCTATTCCGTCGAAGTCATAGTACCTCGCGCATTAATTGTGTAAGGATTTTACAGCTCTCATCCGCTGCACGTGAGGTACATCACATGCTATAAGATGTGTTTCCGCGCACACAGTCCTCGTTGTATTTCTCCCTTATCAGGAGATAAAATATCTATCCAAATGAAATGGATAGTCCTTGAATCCACCCGCGAAGGATCTCTTCTAATTTGAGATGTTTCTCCTGGTTTCTCTTCTCGAGCTGATCTCCATGGTAACGGAAGTCATACATCTGACATGCGCTGTTCGGAGTTTTGGCGTGATACTGTGCTTTCAACGGGGATGCCAATATGGATTCCTAGCGGTGCAACACGAGGTACTAATGGCCTACATTATCCGAGACCGTCTCGAGTGATACGCTTGTTGTCGCTTCCCCTGAATCTCCGGGAATGTCAGGGAATCTTCGACAATGTCCGGAAATCTTCGGGAATGTCCATCATTATCCATTCGACTATCAGGGAATGTTCGGCAATGTGCGATAAAATATCCGGGAATGTTCGGAGGGTAACTGACCTTCGAGGTTAATCCTAAGCATATCAATACATGTAGCCAGAGGAGGAAAATCCCCCTGGCCCTAGTGGGAGTCGAACCCACAATGCACGCACCAAAGGCTGGCACGTTATCCATTCGACTACGAATCAGAAAATAATAGGGAAGGTTGAAAATACCCTGATACATCTCAGGCACTAGGGGGCAGGTCCCCGACATGTACTTCTATGGTATAGGCCCAATGGGGAACCCACTCAGTAACAAATGTGGTATGAAGTGTGGCATCTTATTTTTTCTGTCTCACGCTGTACAATCCCGAGGCCATGGGTTAACTTCCGCTGAAAATTGCTGACTGCGCATGCGTGGTACATGGGCAGATCTGGGTGGACGTTTTGGGGTCGAGGTGGATCATCCGTGGTGCGAATGAATCGTGTGAGGTGTCATATTGAAGCATTCAGTAGCTGTAAAAGTGCATCTTCATGCCAGTTGACCTAAAGATTTGCGGTCAAGGCCGCTATAGTTCCGGGTTTTTGAATCCCCGGGAATTTCCGGGAATCGTCGGCAATGTCCGGTCATCTCCGAGAATGTTCTGAGTTGTAAGCGGAGAACCCATGGAATGTACTAGAATGTTCTTTGTGATGTGTGTGTGTATGGTGTGGAGGGGATCCCCCACGCTCTGGGGTACAAAATACCCATAAAAGTGGGTGAAATATTCAATAAACATAACCTATATGTGCTGTATTATGTTATTAATATGAGTCAATGATCAGTGCGATCCCAGTATTTTCGTGTTCGGCGGTATCAATGTTGTTCCGCAATCTCATAACAAACTATAAATAGAATGGCGGCTCTTGCTTGGGACATCCCCGTATGACATCGATCGTGCTGCCATCTAAGCACTCCGTACGAAAGGAAGACAACTCTGACGGGGTACATGCAAAATCTTGCGCTTGTCGGATTCGAACTCGGACATGGAAGGATGATTACGTGTGTTGGAGGTGTAGGTAGGGGTGATATGAGCTATTATAGACGTATGTTGTATGCTCTTGAATCTCGGGTACAGTCCTACGCTGTCGTCAAGTGAGAATTACCCCGATATACCTACTAGAGGGCGGATATATATACGTTTATGGTATAGACCCAATGGGGAACCCACGCATGGAATATGGCATCTCATTTTTCTGTCTCGCCCTGCAGAACACGATGGTAGGGGTCTCGTGGTCATGGGTTGAATTTCGCTGAAAAGTTCTGAATGCGCATGCGTGGTCGTGGACGTTTGGAGATAGAGGGGGACTATCCGTGGTCCAAATGGGCCGCGTGAGGTGTCATCTTGAAGCTGTCGTGTGTCGTAAAAATACTGTTCATCTGCGCATGCTTAGTGGGAAAAGGGCATTGTCATGTACGTTTTGGGGTGGAGATGGTCCAGTATCGGTCTGAATGGTTCGTGTGAGATGTCACAGTGAATCACTCCGACTGGCCTGGTGTGGAGCGGAAATGGTGTCATTCTGCGCATGAGAAGCCGTGGAGTAGTACAGAACGGACATTTGAGGAGGAAGTTTTGGGGTAGAGGTGCCCCATCCTTGCTCCTAATGATTCGCAATTCTACTGTATGGGATAGACTAATGTGACGTTATCAGTAGTAGAGAAAGTGTATTTAAAGTTCAATTGCGCCTTAGTAGTAGAGAAAGAAGAAACCCAGTATATTTGCCCAATGACCTTTGTGGAGAGTTTTACAGTAACGCCTTAACGCCTATCTTAACGCCTTATTGACCATCTTAACTCATTAACGGCTATGTTAACGCCTTAACGCCCTATCTTAACGCCCGTGCCAACGCCTTGATGCCATGATGCAGACAGTTGAGAGAAAGAAAGATTAACACAAGTTTTCATACAGTTTATTCTCCCCAATGTTACATCATACTCAAGCTGAGAGAACCGCGTTGGGTATCTTTATAATTCAAGTATGCTCTTGTCCGATCAGAAGCCGCCATTTGGTTCTGCACCTGCCATATTCGTTCTTGCCCGTTAGATGTATACTCAGCTCCTCTTGTCCAATCAGAAGCCGTCCTTTGGTGTTGCGTCAACCTTGGTCATGGTCGGTCTGATCCGTTTGTTCTAATCGTCGTCGGGCAGTCCAAGATACTATAACGGCCTGGGACAGCAGTTTGCGCATTTTGATCGCATTTTGGAAGGCCTCGGTGGGTGGTATCCCCATATATTCTTCCAAGTTACGCTTGGTCTTCATGATGGACCTGTGCGTGGGTCGTCTTACCATTTTAAGCGGCAACAGGAAACAGGGGCGCATTTGGATGTGAGCCTGTTGTAAGTTATCCTGTCCGGCGTTCTCGATCGCCTAACATGAGTATTAATATCTTCATGCACAATACGATCCCAAAAGGGAGGTTCTTTTTCAGTCAGGCTTCCCTGGAAGGTAGGATGACTGTCTGAGGTCAAGCTCTCCGCATCAGTAGATAGACTCTGCCCCAAAACTTCGACCTCAAATGCCCGTACTATATTACTCCACGGCTGCGCATGCGCAGAATGACATCATTTCCACTCCACTGTCCACTATCCTATCGACTCAATGCCTTATCTTAACGTACATGCTTTGAACATTGGTCATTGACCCATGATGAAAGTGACGTCACAGATGAGAGAAAGAAAGATCAAAATCTTCACAAGTTTTCATATAGGTTATTCTCCCCAATGTTACATCATACACAAGCTAGAGGAGCCACTCTGGGTATATCATGCACCTTGCGAGTCATATCGTTAGTGGACTATTTCAGTTAACATGGTTAAGACAAGTGAGTGGAAATCTACTGTATAGATCAGTCGCAATATACAGTGCAGTTATACCCTATTAAATTCTAACAAAGCATCTCATTAAAATGAAGCAAAAATACACGCACAACCTTGTGGTTATATCTCGAAAAATAGAACAAAGTAATTCAACGATTATCAAACCAGATACAGGATTCAAGCAAGATTCAGTCCTGAATCTCATCATCGGTATAAAAATGGAGATATGATTTGTTAAACTTTGTTCCCTAGCCTATTTTGGTATTATTAAGATATACAAAAATAAGATATACAAAAATATGACACCTCAAACGAAAATTACTTTCCATACAATATACTAGGAATTTTGATTAGTTGAAAGAACCAAGAGTGGTTTTGGTTTGAGGTGTCATATCTATGTTACAAGATAAAATGCCCCAAAAATGCCAAAATAGGACAGGGAGCACAATTTTGTCAACCATAAATACGTGTATATGCAACTGACCATGCAACTCTTACGAGGTTGATATTTCAGTGTGTAAACTTCAAGAAAATTATAACTTTGCAGATTTTGAGGCGAAAAAAAAATCGACTTTATTACCTTCACACACAAAGGAGTTGTTTTCTATATGAACGTCACATATCCTTTGAATTGAGCTAGTGTTTTAAAATGTAAACCCCAACTGTAGTCGTTTCCCTATATATGTAATTAATAAATGATCAGCTCTAGGGATAAATGGTTTAACAACTTTATGCATAAATGTTATAGAGCTTCTGGTTATAACTATTTTCTACCTATTTTCTAAAGTAAAAATTCCATGCATCTTTAATGTAATTATCAAATAAGTTACTTATTATTAACACCAACATTTGTTATCGATTAACAATTGATTGTGGCCGTTTTATTGAACTCGACTTTCGATATGTGGATATTATTAAATTATTCAACGCATTAATTTCACAAGTATTTGCATTTCATGTAGTACCGATAGTATCAGACCGTCATTTCTATTTAATTTTCGCTATAATAATGGGCAAAATGTCATTTTTGTTCACTACTAGCAATCATGGCCAGTGCTTATGTGTTAGAATCTTCCGTCTAACCCGCAAGCCTGCTTTCCCTTCTTCAAAATTCGAATTTAAGTTTCCAACGGCTATTGTCTGGCTTGGCCTGCGGCTCATATATGTCTTTTTTTCCTTGGAGATATTTTTTTCACATCAGCTGACCTGGCGAAACCTTAGCAGTGTCACCTTCTCGGGGGAAATTCAAATCTTTTATTAAAATTCACAAACAACAACATAGACTCTGCACGCGCACCTGCCCTATTGATGATGAAGAAAGCGGTACAAAGGCAACCTCAAACACAAAAGAGTTCCTCCATTATCTGTAAGCGCCCGAACTTGGACATAAGCACTCTATCACTCAATTGTTGTACGCTGTATAGGTAATAACAGGACAAGCGGTACTGGTCAGTGTTATTTCCAGTCGGCCATTCTCTGCATCTTTAGCTAGACCAATAAACATTAAAAAAATTATAAAGCTTGAAAAGAAATGGTAAGTTACGGTCCCGTGGGAATATATCTACATTCAGGTATCCACAGACTTTGGGGGAATTCGTGCAGTGTTTTATTGCCCTCGACATTTGTAACCTTTGACAGCTATATAGCCGCTGGCCGTCAACAGTTTTTGAAAAACCGTGAAGTGCGACATCATTTTAAAAATGTGTGTATAATAAACTTAAATCGCTCAATGGTTCAGTTAATCAACATGTAACATCGCTTAAAGCCCAAATCATTTTTTTTGAAAATGTATCTGATGTCATTTGTGTGTTATTATTTATCACAGACCTATATACTCTTGTAAAGATTTATGGCAATCGCTGTAATTATTAAGCTTGATTTTTGCAAATTCATGTGTCGAGTATATGTGTCGAATGGAGATAAAAAAAATGAGAGAAATATTTCCACAGTCCATATTTCTTACCAAGAAAATTAGGGGGAAATTTGCCTGTAGAGAATTTCAGGATGAACCATGATTCATCTGTTAATCACCATGTTGACGTCCTGTCTAACATGTGAGATCTAGTTCTATCGAGATTATCAAATCTCATGCGATTTAGTGCTTTACGTGTACACAATCCATATCCTCGTATGTTATTTAATACTTTACGTGTACATGCGTAATGTCCCCTTATGAGATTTGATGTTGCGCCCCGTCCTGATATGTGATTTAGTGGTTCACGTGTACATGAACCATGTCCTCTTACGTGATTTAATGCTTCATGTGAAAATGTGACATGGACTCTTTTGGGATATAGTGGTTCACGGGTACATGCACCATGTCCTCTTATGTGATTTAGTGTTTCATGTGTACATGTGACATGGACTCTTATGGGATATAGTGGTTCACGTGTACATACACCATGTCCTTTTATGTGACATGGACTCTTATGGGGTATAGTAGTTCACGTGTACATGCACCATGCCCTCTTGTGTGATTAAATGCTTCATGTGTACATGTGACATGGACTCTTATGGGATATAGTGGTTCACGTGTACATGCACCATGTCCTTTTATGTGACTTAATGCTTCATGTGTACATGTGACATGGACTCTTATGGGATATAGTGGTTCACGTGTACATGCACCATGCCCTCTTATGTGATTTAATGCTTCATGTGTACATGTGACATGCACTCTTATGGGATATAGTGGGTCACGTGTACATGAACCATGTCCTCTTATGTGATTTAATGCTTCATGTGTACATGTGACATGGACTCTTTTGGGATATAGTGGTTCACGTGTACATGCCCCATGTCCTCATGTGATTTAATGCTTCATGTGTACATGTGACATGGACGCTTTTGGGATATAGTGGTTCACGTGTAAATGCATCATGCCCTCTTGGGTGATTAAAAGCTTCATGTGTACATGTGACATGGACTCTTATGGGATATAGTGGTTCACGTGTACATGCACCATGCCCTCTTGTGTGATTAAATGCTTCATGTGTACATGTGACATGGACTCTTATGGGATATAGTGGTTCACGTGTACATGCATCATGTCCTCTTGTGTAATTAAATGCTTCACGTGTACATGTGACATGGACTCTTATGGGATATAGTGGTTCACGTGTACATGCACCATGCCCTCTTGTGTGATTAAATGCTTCATGTGTACATGTGACATGGACTCTCATGGGATATAGTGGTTCATGTGTACATGCACCATGTCCTCTTATGTGACGTAATGCTTCATGTGTACATGTGACATGGACTCTTATGGGATATAGTGGTTCACGTGTACATGCATCATGCCCTCTTGTGTGAATTAATGCTTCATGTGCACATGTGACATGGACTCTTATGGGATATAGTGGTTCACGTGTACATACACCATGTCCTCTTATGTGATTTAATGCTTCATGTGCACATGTGACATGGACTTTTATGAAGATATAGTGCTTCACGTGTACTGTTACATGCACCATGTCCTCTAATGTGATTTAATGCTTCATGTGTACGTGTGACATGGACTCTATTGGGATATAGTGGTTCACGTGTAAATGCACCATGCCCTCTTGTGTGATTAAAAACTTCATGTGTACATGTGACATGTACTCTTATGGGATATAGTGCTTCACGTGTACTGTTACATGCACCATGTCCTCTTATGTTATTTAATGCTTCATGTGTACATGTGACATGGACTCTATTGGGATATAGTGGTTCACGTGTAAATGCACCATGCCCTCTTGTGTGATTAAAAACTTCATGTGTACATGTGACATGGACTCTTATGGGATATAGTGGTTCACGTGTACATGCACCATGCCCTCTTGTGTGATTAAATGCTTCATGTGTACATGTGACATGTACTCGTATGGGATATAGTGGTTCACATGCACCATGTCCTCTTGTGTGATTAAATGCTTCATGTGTACATGTGACATTATACAGATATTGCATGCTGTGAGGTGTGATATCACGATTTGTCAGCTCGAGAAGGTGATGTTCAACGAGTGCGAAGCATGTGTACATGTGACATGGACTCTTTTGGGATATAGTGGTTCACGAGTACATGCACCATGTCCTCTTGTGTGATTAAATGCTTCATGTGTACATGTGACATGGACTCTTATGGGATATAGTGGTCCACGTGTACATACACCATGTCCTTTTATGTGACTTAATGCTTCATGTGTACATGTGACATGGACTCTTATGGGATATAGTGGTTCACGTGTACATGCACCATGCCCTCTTGTGTGATTAAATGTTTCATGTGTACATGTGACATGGACTCTTATGGGATATAGTGGTTCACGTGTACATACACCATGTCCTTTTATGTGACTTAATGCTTCATGTGTACATGTGACGTGGACTCTTATGGGATATAGTGGTTCACGTGTACATGCACCATGCCCTCTTATGTGATTTAATGCTTCATGTGTACATGTGACATGTACTCTTATGGGATATAGTGGGTCACGTGTACATGAACCATGTCCTCTTATGTGATTTAATGCTTCATGTGTACATGTGACATGGACTCTCATGGGATATAGTGGTTCATGTGTACATGCACCATGTCCTCTTATGTGCCGTAATGCTTCATGTGTACATGTGACATGGACTCTTATGGGATATAGTGGTTCACGTGTAGATGCACCATGCCCTCTTGTGTGATTTAATGCTTCATGTGAACATGTGACATGGACTCTCATGGGATATAGTGGTTCATGTGTACATACACCATGTCCTCTTATGTGATTTAATGCTTCATGTGCACATGTGACATGGACTCTTATGAAGATATAGTGCTTCACGTGTACTGTTACATGCACCATGTCCTCTTATGTGATTTAATGCTTCATGTGTACATGTGACATGGACTCTATTGGGATATAGTGGTTCACGTGTAAATGCACCATGCCCTCTTGTGTGATTAAAAGCTTCATGTGTACATGTGACATGGACTCTTATGGGATATAGTGGTTCACGTGTACATGCACCATGCCCTCTTGTGTGATTAAATGCTTCATGTGTACATGTGACATGTACTCGTATGGGATATAGTGGTTCACATGCACCATGTCCTCTTGTGTGATTAAATGCTTCATGTGTACATGTGACATTATACAGATATTGCATGCTGTGAGGTGTGATATCACGATTTGTCAGCTCGAGAAGGTGATGTTCAACGAGTGCGAAGCATGTGTACATGTGACATGGACTCTTTTGGGATATAGTGGTTCACGTGTACATGCACCATGTCCTCTTGTGTGATTAAATGCTTCATGTGTACATGTGTCCCTTATATGTGTTGTAATGGACTCTTATGAAGATATAGTGGTTCACGTGTACATGCACCATGTCCTCTTATGTGATTTAATGCTTCATGTGTACATGTGCCATGGACTCTTATGAAGATATAGTGGTTCACGTGTACCTGCACCATGTCCTCTTGTGTGATTAAATGCTTCATGTGTACATGTGACATGGACTCTTATGGGATATAGTGGTTCACGTGTACATACACCATGTCCTCTTATGTGACTGAATGCTTCATGTGTACATATGACATGGACTCTTATGAAGATATAGTGGTTCACGTGTACATACACCATGTCCTCTTATGTGACTTAATGCTTCATATGTACATGTGACATGGACTCTTATGGGATATAGTGGTTCACGTGTACATACACCATGTCCTTTTATGTGACTTAATGCTTCATGTGTACATGTGACGTGGACTCTTATGGGATATAGTGGTTCACGTGTACATGCACCATGCCCTCTTATGTGATTTAATGCTTCATGTGTACATGTGACATGTACTCTTATGGGATATAGTGGGTCACGTGTACATGAACCATGTCCTCTTATGTGATTTAATGCTTCATGTGTACATGTGACATGGACTCTCATGGGATATAGTGGTTCATGTGTACATGCACCATGTCCTCTTATGTGCCGTAATGCTTCATGTGTACATGTGACATGGACTCTTATGGGATATAGTGGTTCACGTGTAGATGCACCATGCCCTCTTGTGTGATTTAATGCTTCATGTGAACATGTGACATGGACTCTCATGGGATATAGTGGTTCATGTGTACATACACCATGTCCTCTTATGTGATTTAATGCTTCATGTGCACATGTGACATGGACTCTTATGAAGATATAGTGCTTCACGTGTACTGTTACATGCACCATGTCCTCTTATGTGATTTAATGCTTCATGTGTACATGTGACATGGACTCTATTGGGATATAGTGGTTCACGTGTAAATGCACCATGCCCTCTTGTGTGATTAAAAGCTTCATGTGTACATGTGACATGGACTCTTATGGGATATAGTGGTTCACGTGTACATGCACCATGCCCTCTTGTGTGATTAAATGCTTCATGTGTACATGTGACATGTACTCGTATGGGATATAGTGGTTCACATGCACCATGTCCTCTTGTGTGATTAAATGCTTCATGTGTACATGTGACATTATACAGATATTGCATGCTGTGAGGTGTGATATCACGATTTGTCAGCTCGAGAAGGTGATGTTCAACGAGTGCGAAGCATGTGTACATGTGACATGGACTCTTTTGGGATATAGTGGTTCACGTGTACATGCACCATGTCCTCTTGTGTGATTAAATGCTTCATGTGTACATGTGTCCCTTATATGTGTTGTAATGGACTCTTATGAAGATATAGTGGTTCACGTGTACATGCACCATGTCCTCTTATGTGATTTAATGCTTCATGTGTACATGTGCCATGGACTCTTATGAAGATATAGTGGTTCACGTGTACCTGCACCATGTCCTCTTGTGTGATTAAATGCTTCATGTGTACATGTGACATGGACTCTTATGGGATATAGTGGTTCACGTGTACATACACCATGTCCTCTTATGTGACTGAATGCTTCATGTGTACATATGACATGGACTCTTATGAAGATATAGTGGTTCACGTGTACATACACCATGTCCTCTTATGTGACTTAATGCTTCATATGTACATGTGACATGGACTCTTTTGGGATATAGTGGTTCACGTGTACATACACCATGTCCTCTTATGTGACTTAATGCTTCATGTGTACATGTGGCATGGACCCTTCTGGGATATAGTGGTTCACATGTACATACACCATGTCCTCTTATGTGACGTAATGCTTCATGTGTACATGTGACATGGACCCTTATGAAGATATAGTGGTTCACGTGTACATGCACCATGTCCTCTTATGTGATTTAATGCTTCATGTGTACATGTGGCATGGACCCTTATGAAGATATAGTGGTTCACGTGTACATACACCATGTCCTCTTATGTGACTTAATGTTTCATGTGTACATGTGACATGGACTCTTTTGGGGTATAGTGGTTCACGTCTGCATACACCATGTCCTCTTATGTGACTTAATGCTTCATGTGTACATGTGACATGGACTCTTATGAAGATATAGTGGTTCACGTCTACATACACCATGTCCTCTTATGTGACTTAATGCTTCATGTGTACATGTGACATGGACTCTTATGAAGATATAGTGGTTCACATGTACATACACCATGTCCTCTTATGTGACTTAATGTTTCATGTGTACATGTGACATGGACTCTTATGGGATATAGTGGTTCACATGTACAAACACCATGTCCTCTTATGGGACTTAATGCTTCATGTGTATATGTGACATGGACTCTTATGAAGATATAGTGGTTCACGTCTACATACACCATGTCCTCTTATGTGACTTAATGCTTCATGTGTACATGTGACATGGACTCTTATGAAGATATAGTGGTTCACATGTACATACACCATGTCCTCTTATGTGACTTAATGTTTCATGTGTACATGTGACATGGACTCTTATGGGATATAGTGGTTCACATGTACAAACACCATGTCCTCTTATGGGACTTAATGCTTCATGTGTACATGTGACATGGATTCTTTTGGGATATAGTGGTTCACGTCTACATACACCATGTCCTCTTATGTGACTTAATGCTTCATGTGTACATGTGACATGGACTCTTATGAAGATATAGTGGTTCACGTGTACATACACCATGTCCTCTTATGTGACTTAATGCTTCATGTGTACATGTGACATGGACTCTTATGGGATATAGTGGTTCACGTGTACATGCACCATGTCCTCTTATGTGACTTACTACTTCATGTGTACATGTGACATGGACTCTTATGGGATATAGTGGTTCACGTGTACATGCACCATGTCCTCTTATCTTATGTGATTTAGTGCTTCCTGTGTACATGTGACATGGACTCTTATGAAGATATAGTGGTTCACGTGTACATATACCATGTCCTCTTATGTGACTTAATGCTTCATGTGTACATGTGAGATGGACTCTTATGGGATATAGTGGTTCACGTGTAGATGCACCATGTCCTCTTATCTTATGTGATTTAATGCTTCCTGTGTACATGTGACATGGACTCTTATGAAGATATAGTGGTTCACGTGTACATACACCATGTCCTCTTATGTGACTTAATGCTTCATGTGTACATGTGACATGGACTCTTTTGGGATATAGTGGTTCACGTGTACATGCACCATGTCCTCTTATGTGATTTAATGCTTCATGTGTACATGCGACATGGACTCTTATGAAGATATAGTGGTTCAGGTGTACATACACCATGTCCTCTTATGTGACTTAATGCTTCATGTGTACATGTGACATGGACTCTTATGGGATATAGTGGTTCACGTGTAGATGCACCATGTCCTCTTATCTTATGTGATTTAATGCTTCCTGTGTACATGTGACATGGACTCTTATGAAGATATAGTGGTTCACGTGTACATACACCATGTCCTCTTATGTGACTTAATGCTTCATGTGTACATGTGACATGGACTCTTATGGGATATAGTGGTTCACGTGTACATGCACCATGTCCTCTTATGTGATTTAATGCTTCATGTGTACATGTTGCATGGACTCTTATGAAGATATAGTGGTTCACGTGTACATGCACCATGTCCTCTTGTGTGATTAAATGGTTCATGTGTACATGTGACATGGACTCTCATGAAGATATAGTGGTTCACGTGTACATACACCATGTCCTCTTATGTGATTTAATGCTTCATGTGTACATGTGACATGTACTCTTGTGAAGATATAGTGGTTCACGTGTACATGCACCTTGTCCTCTTGTGTGATTAAATGCTTCATGTGTACATGTGACATGGACTCTTATGGGACATAGTGGTTCACGTGTGCATGCACCATATCCTCTTATGTGACTTAATGCTTCATGTGTACATGTGACATGGACTCTTATGAAGAGATAGTGGTTCACGTGTAGATGCACCATGTCCTCTTATATGATTTAATGCTTCATGTGTACATGTGACATGGACTCTTATGAAGATATAGTGGTTCACGTGTACATGCACCATGTCCTCTTGTGTGATTAAATGCTTCATGTGTACATGTGACATGGACTCTTATGAAGATATAGTGGTTCACGTGTACAAGCACCATGTCCTCTTGTGTGATTTAATGTTGCGTCACGTCCTAATATGTGATTTAGTGGTTCACGTGTACATGCACCGTGACTTAATGCTTCATGTGCACATGTGGCATGGACTCTTATGAAGATATAGTGGTTCACGTGTACATGCACTATGTCCTCTTATGTGATTAAATGCTTCATGTGTACATGTGACATGGACTCTTATGAAGATATAGTGGTTCACGTGTACATGCACCATGTCTTCTTGTGTGATTAAATGCTTCATGTGTACATGTGACATGGACTCTTATGAAGATATAGTGGTTCACGTGTACGTGCACCATGTCCTCTTATGTGACTTAATGCTTCATGTGTACATGTGACATGGACTCTTTTGGGATATAGTGGTTCACGTGTACATACACCATGTCCTCTTATGTGACTTAATGCTTCATGTGTACATGTGACATGGACTCTTATGAAGATATAGTGGTTCACATGTACATACACCATGTCCTCTTATGTGATTTAATACTTCATGTGTACATGTGACATGGACTCTTATGAAGATATAGTGGTTGACGTGTACATACACCATGTCCTCTTATGTGACTTAATGCTTCATGTGTCCATGTGACATGGACTCTTATGAAGATATAGTGGTTCACATGTACATACACCATGTCCTCTTATGTGATTTAATACTTCATGTGTACATGTGACATTGACTCTTTTGGGGTATAGTGGTTCACGTCTACATCACCATGTCCTCTTATGTGACTTAATGCTTCATGTGTACATGTGACATGAACTCTTATGAAGATATAGTGGTTCACGTGTACAGACACCATGTCCTCTTATGTGATTTAATGCTTCATGTGTACATGTGACATGGACTCTTATGAAGATATAGTGGTTCACGTGTACATGCACCATGTCCTCTTATGTGACTTAATGCTTCATGTGTACATGTGACATGGACTCTTATGGGATATATTGGTTGACGTGTACATACACCATGTCCTCTTATGTGACTTAATGCTTCATGTGTGCATGTGACATGGACTCTTATGGGATATAGTGGTTCACGTGTACATACACCATGTCCTCTTATGTGACTTAATGCTTCATTTGTACATGTGACATGGACTCTTATGGGATATAGTGGTTCACGTCTACATACACCATGTCCTCTTATGACTTAATGCTTCATGTGTACATGTGACATGGACTCTTATGAAGATATAGTGGTTCACGTCTACATACACCATGTCCTCTTATGTGACAATGCTTCATGTGTACATGTGACATGGACTCTTAGGGGATATAGTGATTCACGTGTACATGCACCATGTCCTCTTATGTGATTTAATGCTTCATGTGTACATGTGACATGGACTCTTATGGGATATAGTGGTTCTCGTGTACATGCATCATGTCCTCTTGTGTAATTAAATGCTTCACGTGTACATGTGACATGGACTCTTATGGGATATAGTGGTTCACGTGTACATGCACCATGCCCTCTTGTGTGATTAAATGCTTCATGTGTACATGTGACATGGACTCTCATGGGATATAGTGGTTCATGTGTACATGCACCATGTCCTCTTATGTGACGTAATGCTTCATGTGTACATGTGACATGGACTCTTATGGGATATAGTGGTTCACGTGTACATGCATCATGCCCTCTTGTGTGATTTAATGCTTCATGTGCACATGTGACATGGACTCTTATGGGATATAGTGGTTCACGTGTACATACACCATGTCCTCTTATGTGATTTAATGCTTCATGTGCACATGTGACATGGACTCTTATGAAGGTATAGTGCTTCACGTGTACTGTTACATGCACCATGTCCTCTAATGTGATTTAATGCTTCATGTGTACGTGTGACATGGACTCTATTGGGATATAGTGGTTCACGTGTAAATGCACCATGCCCTCTTGTGTGATTAAAAACTTCATGTGTACATGTGACATGTACTCTTATGGGATATAGTGCTTCACGTGTACTGTTACATGCACCATGTCCTCTTATGTTATTTAATGCTTCATGTGTACATGTGACATGGACTCTATTGGGATATAGTGGTTCACGTGTAAATGCACCATGCCCTCTTGTGTGATTAAAAACTTCATGTGTACATGTGACATGGACTCTTATGGGATATAGTGGTTCACGTGTACATGCACCATGCCCTCTTGTGTGATTAAATGCTTCATGTGTACATGTGACATGTACTCGTATGGGATATAGTGGTTCACATGCACCATGTCCTCTTGTGTGATTAAATGCTTCATGTGTACATGTGACATTATACAGATATTGCATGCTGTGAGGTGTGATATCACGATTTGTCAGCTCGAGAAGGTGATGTTCAACGAGTGCGAAGCATGTGTACATGTGACATGGACTCTTTTGGGATATAGTGGTTCACGAGTACATGCACCATGTCCTCTTGTGTGATTAAATGCTTCATGTGTACATGTGACATGGACTCTTATGGGATATAGTGGTCCACGTGTACATACACCATGTCCTTTTATGTGACTTAATGCTTCATGTGTACATGTGACATGGACTCTTATGGGATATAGTGGTTCACGTGTACATGCACCATGCCCTCTTGTGTGATTAAATGTTTCATGTGTACATGTGACATGGACTCTTATGGGATATAGTGGTTCACGTGTACATACACCATGTCCTTTTATGTGACTTAATGCTTTATGTGTACATGTGACGTGGACTCTTATGGGATATAGTGGTTCACGTGTACATGCACCATGCCCTCTTATGTGATTTAATGCTTCATGTGTACATGTGACATGGACTCTCATGGGATATAGTGGTTCATGTGTACATGCATCATGTCCTCTTATGTGCCGTAATGCTTCATGTGTACATGTGACATGGACTCTTATGGGATATAGTGCTTCACGTGTAGATGCACCATGCCCTCTTGTGTGATTTAATGCTTCATGTGAACATGTGACATGGATTCGTATGGGATATAGTGGTTCACGTGTACATACACCATGTCCTCTTATGTGATTTAATGCTTCATGTGCACATGTGACATGGACTCTTATGAAGATATAGTGCTTCACGTGTACTGTTACATGCACCATGTCCTCTTATGTGATTTAATGCTTCATGTGTACATGTGACATGGACTCTATTGGGATATAGTGGTTCACGTGTACATGCACCATGCCCTCTTTTGTGATTAAATGCTTCATGTGTACATGTGACATGTACTCGTATGGGATATAGTGGTTCACATGCACCATGTCCTCTTGTGTGATTAAATGCTTCATGTGTACATGTGACATTATACAGATATTGCATGCTGTGAGGTGTGATATCACGATTTGTCAGCTCGAGAAGGTGATGTTCAACGAGTGCGAAGCATGTGTACATGTGACATGGACTCTTTTGGGATATAGTGGTTCACGTGTACATGCACCATGTCCTCTTGTGTGATTAAATGCTTCATGTGTACATGTGTCCCTTATATGTGTTGTAATGGACTCTTATGAAGATATAGTGGTTCACGTGTACATGCACCATGTCCTCTTATGTGATTTAATGCTTCATGTGTACATGTGCCATGGACTCTTATGAAGATATAGTGGTTCACGTGTACCTGCACCATGTCCTCTTGTGTGATTAAATGCTTCATGTGTACATGTGACATGGACTCTTATGGGATATAGTGGTTCACGTGTACATACACCATGTCCTCTTATGTGACTGAATGCTTCATGTGTACATATGACATGGACTCTTATGAAGATATAGTGGTTCACGTGTACATACACCATGTCCTCTTATGTGACTTAATGCTTCATATGTACATGTGACATGGACTCTTTTGGGATATAGTGGTTCACGTGTACATACACCATGTCCTCTTATGTGACTTAATGCTTCATGTGTACATGTGGCATGGACCCTTCTGGGATATAGTGGTTCACATGTACATACACCATGTCCTCTTATGTGACGTAATGCTTCATGTGTACATGTGACATGGACCCTTATGAAGATATAGTGGTTCACGTGTACATGCACCATGTCCTCTTATGTGATTTAATGCTTCATGTGTACATGTGGCATGGACCCTTATGAAGATATAGTGGTTCACGTGTACATACACCATGTCCTCTTATGTGACTTAATGTTTCATGTGTACATGTGACATGGACTCTTTTGGGGTATAGTGGTTCACGTCTGCATACACCATGTCCTCTTATGTGACTTAATGCTTCATGTGTACATGTGACATGGACTCTTATGAAGATATAGTGGTTCACGTCTACATACACCATGTCCTCTTATGTGACTTAATGCTTCATGTGTACATGTGACATGGACTCTTATGAAGATATAGTGGTTCACATGTACATACACCATGTCCTCTTATGTGACTTAATGTTTCATGTGTACATGTGACATGGACTCTTATGGGATATAGTGGTTCACATGTACAAACACCATGTCCTCTTATGGGACTTAATGCTTCATGTGTATATGTGACATGGACTCTTATGGGATATAGTGGTTCACGTGTACATGCACCATGCCCTCTTGTGTGATTAAATGCTTCATGTGTACATGTGACATGTACTCGTATGGGATATAGTGGTTCACATGCACCATGTCCTCTTGTGTGATTAAATGCTTCATGTGTACATGTGACATTATACAGATATTGCATGCTGTGAGGTGTGATATCACGATTTGTCAGCTCGAGAAGGTGATGTTCAACGAGTGCGAAGCATGTGTACATGTGACATGGACTCTTTTGGGATATAGTGGTTCACGAGTACATGCACCATGTCCTCTTGTGTGATTAAATGCTTCATGTGTACATGTGACATGGACTCTTATGGGATATAGTGGTCCACGTGTACATACACCATGTCCTTTTATGTGACTTAATGCTTCATGTGTACATGTGACATGGACTCTTATGGGATATAGTGGTTCACGTGTACATGCACCATGCCCTCTTGTGTGATTAAATGTTTCATGTGTACATGTGACATGGACTCTTATGGGATATAGTGGTTCACGTGTACATACACCATGTCCTCTTATGTGACTTAATGCTTCATGTGTACATGTGACATGGACTCTTATGAAGATATAGTGGTTCACATGTACATACACCATGTCCTCTTATGTGACTTAATGTTTCATGTGTACATGTGACATGGACTCTTATGGGATATAGTGGTTCACATGTACAAACACCATGTCCTCTTATGGGACTTAATGCTTCATGTGTATATGTGACATGGACTCTTATGAAGATATAGTGGTTCACGTCTACATACACCATGTCCTCTTAGGTGACTTAATGCTTCATGTGTACATGTGACATGGACTCTTATGAAGATATAGTGGTTCACATGTACATACACCATGTCCTCTTATGGGACTTAATGCTTCATGTGTACATGTGACATGGACTCTTATGGGATATAGTGGTTCACGTGTACATACACCATGTCCTCTTATGTGACTTAATGTTTCATGTGTACATGTGACATGGACTCTTATGGGATATAGTGGTTCACATGTACAAACACCATGTCCTCTTATGGGACTTAATGCTTCATGTGTACATGTGACATGGATTCTTTTGGGATATAGTGGTTCACGTCTACATACACCATGTCCTCTTATGTGACTTAATGCTTCATGTGTACATGTGACATGGACTCTTATGAAGATATAGTGGTTCACGTGTACATACACCATGTCCTCTTATGTGACTTAATGCTTCATGTGTACATGTGACATGGACTCTTATGGGATATAGTGGTTCACGTGTACATGCACCATGTCCTCTTATGTGACTTACTACTTCATGTGTACATGTGACATGGACTCTTATGGGATATAGTGGTTCACGTGTACATGCACCATGTCCTCTTATCTTATGTGATTTAGTGCTTCCTGTGTACATGTGACATGGACTATTATGAAGATATAGTGGTTCACGTGTACATATACCATGTCCTCTTATGTGACTTAATGCTTCATGTGTACATGTGAGATGGACTCTTATGGGATATAGTGGTTCACGTGTAGATGCACCATGTCCTCTTATCTTATGTGATTTAATGCTTCCTGTGTACATGTGACATGGACTCTTATGAAGATATAGTGGTTCACGTGTACATACACCATGTCCTCTTATGTGACTTAATGCTTCATGTGTACATGTGACATGGACTCTTTTGGGATATAGTGGTTCACGTGTACATGCACCATGTCCTCTTATGTGATTTAATGCTTCATGTGTACATGCGACATGGACTCTTATGAAGATATAGTGGTTCAGGTGTACATACACCATGTCCTCTTATGTGACTTAATGCTTCATGTGTACATGTGACATGGACTCTTATGGGATATAGTGGTTCACGTGTAGATGCACCATGTCCTCTTATCTTATGTGATTTAATGCTTCCTGTGTACATGTGACATGGACTCTTATGAAGATATAGTGGTTCACGTGTACATACACCATGTCCTCTTATGTGACTTAATGCTTCATGTGTACATGTGACATGGACTCTTATGGGATATAGTGGTTCACGTGTACATGCACCATGTCCTCTTATGTGATTTAATGCTTCATGTGTACATGTTGCATGGACTCTTATGAAGATATAGTGGTTCACGTGTACATGCACCATGTCCTCTTGTGTGATTAAATGGTTCATGTGTACATGTGACATGGACTCTCATGAAGATATAGTGGTTCACGTGTACATACACCATGTCCTCTTATGTGATTTAATGCTTCATGTGTACATGTGACATGTACTCTTGTGAAGATATAGTGGTTCACGTGTATATGCACCTTGTCCTCTTGTGTGATTAAATGCTTCATGTGTACATGTGACATGGACTCTTATGGGACATAGTGGTTCACGTGTGCATGCACCATATCCTCTTATGTGACTTAATGCTTCATGTGTACATGTGACATGGACTCTTATGAAGAGATAGTGGTTCACGTGTAGATGCACCATGTCCTCTTATATGATTTAATGCTTCATGTGTACATGTGACATGGACTCTTATGAAGATATAGTGGTTCACGTGTACATGCACCATGTCCTCTTGTGTGATTAAATGCTTCATGTGTACATGTGACATGGACTCTTATGAAGATATAGTGGTTCACGTGTACAAGCACCATGTCCTCTTGTGTGATTTAATGTTGCGTCACGTCCTAATATGTGATTTAGTGGTTCACGTGTACATGCACCGTGACTTAATGCTTCATGTGCACATGTGGCATGGACTCTTATGAAGATATAGTGGTTCACGTGTACATGCACTATGTCCTCTTATGTGATTAAATGCTTCATGTGTACATGTGACATGGACTCTTATGAAGATATAGTGGTTCACGTGTACATGCACCATGTCTTCTTGTGTGATTAAATGCTTCATGTGTACATGTGACATGGACTCTTATGAAGATATAGTGGTTCACGTGTACGTGCACCATGTCCTCTTATGTGACTTAATGCTTCATGTGTACATGTGACATGGACTCTTTTGGGATATAGTGGTTCACGTGTACATACACCATGTCCTCTTATGTGACTTAATGCTTCATGTGTACATGTGACATGGACTCTTATGAAGATATAGTGGTTCACATGTACATACACCATGTCCTCTTATGTGATTTAATACTTCATGTGTACATGTGACATGGACTCTTATGAAGATATAGTGGTTCACGTGTACATACACCATGTCCTCTTATGTGACTTAATGCTTCATGTGTCCATGTGACATGGACTCTTATGAAGATATAGTGGTTCACATGTACATACACCATGTCCTCTTATGTGATTTAATACTTCATGTGTACATGTGACATTGACTCTTTTGGGGTATAGTGGTTCACGTCTACATCACCATGTCCTCTTATGTGACTTAATGCTTCATGTGTACATGTGACATGAACTCTTATGAAGATATAGTGGTTCACGTGTACAGACACCATGTCCTCTTATGTGATTTAATGCTTCATGTGTACATGTGACATGGACTCTTATGAAGATATAGTGGTTCACGTGTACATGCACCATGTCCTCTTATGTGACTTAATGTTTCATGTGTACATGTGACATGGACTCTTATGGGATATATTGGTTGACGTGTACATACACCATGTCCTCTTATGTGACTTAATGCTTCATGTGTGCATGTGACATGGACTCTTATGGGATATAGTGGTTCACGTGTACATACACCATGTCCTCTTATGTGACTTAATGCTTCATTTGTACATGTGACATGGACTCTTATGGGATATAGTGGTTCACGTCTACATACACCATGTCCTCTTATGACTTAATGCTTCATGTGTACATGTGACATGGACTCTTATGAAGATATAGTGGTTCACGTCTACATACACCATGTCCTCTTATGTGACAATGCTTCATGTGTACATGTGACATGGACTCTTAGGGGATATAGTGATTCACGTGTACATGCACCATGTCCTCTTATGTGATTTAATGCTTCATGTGTACATGTGACATGGACTCTTATGGGATATAGTGGTTCACGTGTACATGCATCATGTCCTCTTGTGTAATTAAATGCTTCACGTGTACATGTGACATGGACTCTTATGGGATATAGTGGTTCACGTGTACATGCAACATGCCCTCTTGTGTGATTAAATGCTTCATGTGTACATGTGACATGGACTCTCATGGGATATAGTGGTTCATGTGTACATGCACCATGTCCTCTTATGTGACGTAATGCTTCATGTGTACATGTGACATGGACTCTTATGGGATATAGTGGTTCACGTGTACATGCATCATGCCCTCTTGTGTGATTTAATGCTTCATGTGCACATGTGACATGGACTCTTATGGGATATAGTGGTTCACGTGTACATACACCATGTCCTCTTATGTGATTTAATGCTTCATGTGCACATGTGACATGGACTCTTATGAAGGTATAGTGCTTCACGTGTACTGTTACATGCACCATGTCCTCTAATGTGATTTAATGCTTCATGTGTACGTGTGACATGGACTCTATTGGGATATAGTGGTTCACGTGTAAATGCACCATGCCCTCTTGTGTGATTAAAAACTTCATGTGTACATGTGACATGTACTCTTATGGGATATAGTGCTTCACGTGTACTGTTACATGCACCATGTCCTCTTATGTTATTTAATGCTTCATGTGTACATGTGACATGGACTCTATTGGGATATAGTGGTTCACGTGTAAATGCACCATGCCCTCTTGTGTGATTAAAAACTTCATGTGTACATGTGACATGGACTCTTATGGGATATAGTGGTTCACGTGTACATGCACCATGCCCTCTTGTGTGATTAAATGCTTCATGTGTACATGTGACATGTACTCGTATGGGATATAGTGGTTCACATGCACCATGTCCTCTTGTGTGATTAAATGCTTCATGTGTACATGTGACATTATACAGATATTGCATGCTGTGAGGTGTGATATCACGATTTGTCAGCTCGAGAAGGTGATGTTCAACGAGTGCGAAGCATGTGTACATGTGACATGGACTCTTTTGGGATATAGTGGTTCACGAGTACATGCACCATGTCCTCTTGTGTGATTAAATGCTTCATGTGTACATGTGACATGGACTCTTATGGGATATAGTGGTCCACGTGTACATACACCATGTCCTTTTATGTGACTTAATGCTTCATGTGTACATGTGACATGGACTCTTATGGGATATAGTGGTTCACGTGTACATGCACCATGCCCTCTTGTGTGATTAAATGTTTCATGTGTACATGTGACATGGACTCTTATGGGATATAGTGGTTCACGTGTACATACACCATGTCCTTTTATGTGACTTAATGCTTTATGTGTACATGTGACGTGGACTCTTATGGGATATAGTGGTTCACGTGTACATGCACCATGCCCTCTTATGTGATTTAATGCTTCATGTGTACATGTGACATGCACTCTTATGGGATATAGTGGGTCACGTGTACATGAACCATGTCCTCTTATGTGATTTAATGCTTCATGTGTACATGTGACATGGACTCTCATGGGATATAGTGGTTCATGTGTACATGCATCATGTCCTCTTATGTGCCGTAATGCTTCATGTGTACATGTGACATGGACTCTTATGGGATATAGTGCTTCACGTGTAGATGCACCATGCCCTCTTGTGTGATTTAATGCTTCATGTGAACATGTGACATGGACTCGTATGGGATATAGTGGTTCACGTGTACATACACCATGTCCTCTTATGTGATTTAATGCTTCATGTGCACATGTGACATGGACTCTTATGAAGATATAGTGCTTCACGTGTACTGTTACATGCACCATGTCCTCTTATGTGATTTAATGCTTCATGTGTACATGTGACATGGACTCTATTGGGATATAGTGGTTCACGTGTAAATGCACCATGCCCTCTTGTGTGATTAAAAGCTTCATGTGTACATGTGACATGGACTCTTATGGGATATAGTGGTTCACGTGTACATGCACCATGCCCTCTTTTGTGATTAAATGCTTCATGTGTACATGTGACATGTACTCGTATGGGATATAGTGGTTCACATGCACCATGTCCTCTTGTGTGATTAAATGCTTCATGTGTACATGTGACATTATACAGATATTGCATGCTGTGAGGTGTGATATCACGATTTGTCAGCTCGAGAAGGTGATGTTCAACGAGTGCGAAGCATGTGTACATGTGACATGGACTCTTTTGGGATATAGTGGTTCACGTGTACATGCACCATGTCCTCTTGTGTGATTAAATGCTTCATGTGTACATGTGTCCCTTATATGTGTTGTAATGGACTCTTATGAAGATATAGTGGTTCACGTGTACATGCACCATGTCCTCTTATGTGATTTAATGCTTCATGTGTACATGTGCCATGGACTCTTATGAAGATATAGTGGTTCACGTGTACCTGCACCATGTCCTCTTGTGTGATTAAATGCTTCATGTGTACATGTGACATGGACTCTTATGGGATATAGTGGTTCACGTGTACATACACCATGTCCTCTTATGTGACTGAATGCTTCATGTGTACATATGACATGGACTCTTATGAAGATATAGTGGTTCACGTGTACATACACCATGTCCTCTTATGTGACTTAATGCTTCATATGTACATGTGACATGGACTCTTTTGGGATATAGTGGTTCACGTGTACATACACCATGTCCTCTTATGTGACTTAATGCTTCATGTGTACATGTGGCATGGACCCTTCTGGGATATAGTGGTTCACATGTACATACACCATGTCCTCTTATGTGACGTAATGCTTCATGTGTACATGTGACATGGACCCTTATGAAGATATAGTGGTTCACGTGTACATGCACCATGTCCTCTTATGTGATTTAATGCTTCATGTGTACATGTGGCATGGACCCTTATGAAGATATAGTGGTTCACGTGTACATACACCATGTCCTCTTATGTGACTTAATGTTTCATGTGTACATGTGACATGGACTCTTTTGGGGTATAGTGGTTCACGTCTGCATACACCATGTCCTCTTATGTGACTTAATGCTTCATGTGTACATGTGACATGGACTCTTATGAAGATATAGTGGTTCACGTCTACATACACCATGTCCTCTTATGTGACTTAATGCTTCATGTGTACATGTGACATGGACTCTTATGAAGATATAGTGGTTCACATGTACATACACCATGTCCTCTTATGTGACTTAATGTTTCATGTGTACATGTGACATGGACTCTTATGGGATATAGTGGTTCACATGTACAAACACCATGTCCTCTTATGGGACTTAATGCTTCATGTGTATATGTGACATGGACTCTTATGAAGATATAGTGGTTCACGTCTACATACACCATGTCCTCTTATGTGACTTAATGCTTCATGTGTACATGTGACATGGACTCTTATGAAGATATAGTGGTTCACATGTACATACACCATGTCCTCTTATGTGACTTAATGTTTCATGTGTACATGTGACATGGACTCTTATGGGATATAGTGGTTCACATGTACAAACACCATGTCCTCTTATGGGACTTAATGCTTCATGTGTACATGTGACATGGACTCTTATGAAGATATAGTGGTTCACGTGTACATACACCATGTCCTCTTATGTGACTTAATGCTTCATGTGTACATGTGACATGGACTCTTATGGGATATAGTGGTTCACGTGTACATGCACCATGCCCTCTTATCTTATGTGATTTAATGCTTCCTGTGTACATGTGACATGGACTCTTATGAAGATATAGTGGTTCACGTGTACATGCACCATGTCCTCTTATGTGATTTAATGCTTCATGTGTACATGTGACATGGACTCTTATGAAGATATAGTGGTTCACGTGTACATACACCATGTCCTCTTATGTGACTTAATGCTTCATGTGTACATGTGACATGGACTCTTATGGGATATAGTGGTTCACGTGTAGATGCACCATGTCCTCTTATCTTATGTGATTTAATGCTTCCTGTGTACATGTGACATGGACTCTTATGAAGATATAGTGGTTCACGTGTACATACACCATGTCCTCTTATGTGACTTAATGCTTCATGTGTACATGTGACATGGACTCTTATGGGATATAGTGGTTCACGTGTACATGCACCATGTCCTCTTATGTGATTTAATGCTTCATGTGTACATGTGGCATGGACTCTTATGAAGATATAGTGGTTCACGTGTACATGCACCATGTCCTCTTGTGTGATTAAATGGTTCATGTGTACATGTGACATGGACTCTCATGAAGATATAGTGGTTCACGTGTACATACACCATGTCCTCTTATGTGATTTAATGCTTCATGTGTACATGTGACATGTACTCTTGTGAAGATATAGTGGTTCACGTGTACATGCACCTTGTCCTCTTGTGTGATTAAATGCTTCATGTGTACATGTGACATGGACTCTTATGGGACATAGTGGTTCACGTGTGCATGCACCATATCCTCTTATGTGACTTAATGCTTCATGTGTACATGTGACATGGACTCTTATGAAGAGATAGTGGTTCACGTGTAGATGCACCATGTCCTCTTATATGATTTAATGCTTCATGTGTACATGTGACATGGACTCTTATGAAGATATAGTGGTTCACGTGTACATGCACCATGTCCTCTTGTGTGATTAAATGCTTCATGTGTACATGTGACATGGACTCTTATGAAGATATAGTGGTTCACGTGTACAAGCACCATGTCCTCTTGTGTGATTTAATGTTGCGTCACGTCCTAATATGTGATTTAGTGGTTCACGTGTACATGCACCGTGACTTAATGCTTCATGTGCACATGTGGCATGGACTCTTATGAAGATATAGTGGTTCACGTGTACATGCACTATGTCCTCTTATGTGATTAAATGCTTCATGTGTACATGTGACATGGACTCTTATGAAGATATAGTGGTTCACGTGTACATGCACCATGTCTTCTTGTGTGATTTAATGCTTCATGTGTACATGTGACATGGACTCTTATGAAGATATAGTGGTTCACGTGTACATGCACCATGTCCTCTTATATGATTTAATGCTTCATGTGTACATGTGACATGGACTCTTATGAAGATATAGTGATTCACGTGTACATACACCATGTCCTCTTATGTTACTTAATGCTTCATATGTACATGTGACATGGACTCTTTTGGGATATAGTGGTTCACGTGTACATACACCATGTCCTCTTATGTGACTTAATGCTTCATGTGTACATGTGACATGGACTCTTATGAAGATATAGTGGTTCACATGTACATACACCATGTCCTCTTATGTGATTTAATACTTCATGTGTACATGTGACATGGACTCTTATGAAGATATAGTGGTTCACGTGTACATACACCATGTCCTCTTATGTGACTTAATGCTTCATGTGTACATGTGACATGGACTCTTATGAAGATATAGTGGTTCACGTGTACATACACCATGTCCTCTTATGGGACTTAATGCTTCATGTGTACATGTGACATGGACTCTTTTGGGATATAGTGGTTCACGTGTACATACACCATGTCCTCTTATGTGACTTAATGCTTCATGTGTACATGTGACATGGACTCTTATGAAGATATAGTGGTTCACATGTACATACACCATGTCCTCTTATGTGATTTAATACTTCATGTGTACATGTGACATGGACTCTTATGAAGATATAGTGGTTCACGTGTACATACACCATGTCCTCTTATGTGACTTAATGCTTCATGTGTCCATGTGACATGGACTCTTATGAAGATATAGTGGTTCACATGTACATACACCATGTCCTCTTATGTGATTTAATACTTCATGTGTACATGTGACATGGACTCTTTTGGGGTATAGTGGTTCACGTCTACATCACCATGTCCTCTTATGTGACTTAATGCTTCATGTGTACATGTGACATGAACTCTTATGAAGATATAGTGGTTCACGTGTACAGACACCATGTCCTCTTATGTGATTTAATGCTTCATGTGTACATGTGACATGGACTCTTATGAAGATATAGTGGTTCACGTGTACATGCACCATGTCCTCTTATGTGACTTAATGCTTCATGTGTACATGTGACATGGACTCTTATGGGATATAGTGGTTCACGTGTACATACACCATGTCCTCTTATGTGACTTAATGCTTCATGTGTGCATGTGACATGGACTCTTATGGGATATAGTGGTTCACGTGTACATACACCATGTCCTCTTATGTGACTTAATGCTTCATGTGTACATGTGACATGGACTCTTATGGGATATAGTGGTTCACGTCTACATACACCATGTCCTCTTATGTGACTTAATGCTTCATGTGTACATGTGACATGGACTCTTATGAAGATATAGTGGTTCACGTCTACATACACCATGTCCTCTTATGTGACAATGCTTCATGTGTACATGTGACATGGACTCTTAGGGGATATAGTGATTCACGTGTACATGCACCATGTCCTCTTATGTGATTTAATGCTTCATGTGTACATGTGACATGGACTCTTATGGGATATAGTGGTTCACGTGTACAAGCACTATGTCCTCTTCTGTGATTTAATGTTGCGCCACGTCCTAATATGTGATTTAGTGGTTCACGTGTACATGCACCGTGACTTAATGCTTCATGTGTACATGTGACATGGACTCTTATGGGATATAGTGGTTCACGTTTATATGCACCATGTCCGCTTATGTGATTAAATGCTTCATGTGTACATGTGACATGGACTCTTATGTGATTTAGTGCTTCTCGTGTAGATGCGTCATCCCCTCTTACGTGATTTAATGCTTCACGTGTACATGACATGTCCGCTTATGTGATTTAGTGCTTCTCGACTGCATGCGCCATGTCCGCTTATGTGATTCAATGTTGCGCCATGTCCTTTTATATGATCTAGTGCTTCACGTGTACTTGCGCCATATCCGCTGACGTGATTTAATGTTACGCCATGTCCTCTAAAGTGATCTAGTGCTTCACGTGTACTTGCGCCATGTCGGCTTATGTGATTTAATGTTGCGCCATGTCCCCTTAAGTGATTTAGTGCTTTATGTGTACATGCCACATAACATCTAATTTGATTTAATGCTCCAAGTGTGCACGCGCCATGTCCTCGTATGCGATTTAGTGAGTCACATGTATATGCGCCATGTCCTCGTATATTTTATAATGCTTCGCATGGACATGCTCCATGCCCTCTTATGTGACGCTGCATATATATGACGTATACATATCTCGCCTAGTAGCATTGGCTAGATCCTCGGTGACGATTTTAATCAACGTCACAAAACATTATTGCAGAAACTTATCAAACAGGCCTATACCACCAAGCGCCTCTACTCAAAGTTTCTCAAATTTGCGATATACAAATCGGATGCTGACAGCCAAATACGAGCGTTTTGTGTGCAAGATCTTTCGCAAATTGTTGACCCAGAACTAGGAGCCGTATAAATCCATGTACTTCGACATCTTCATAGTATTCATAAGGACAGTCACAATCAAAACATTGTTGAGAAACATCAGTCTTTAGACAACGATCTGATAACGACTGTAGAACGAAAAGATATTGACTATTCCTTCATACGCATGAAGATTCGAGCGACATTTTACATGTAATTAGTCGTCTACTTCGGAGCTTGTCATAAATGAACGGTTAGCTCTGCATGAATTTTTATTTTATTTTATTATTATTATTTATTTATTTATTTATTTATTTTTTGCGGCGTGTGTAACCGAACTGTACAAAAGGGCTACCAAATGACCCTTAATTGGGTTTCGCCAATGGTGTTCTGCATCCTGTTATTTTAGTTTGAACAATGGTGTTTTCCACTGTTGCGGTCTCAGAATAATTAAGGTTAGAATTGGCGCAAATCTAACGTAACCTTCTCTGGGACATGTGACTACAGATTGTTGAATGAATGAAGCATTAATATGGTGTACATTACTCTATCGTCTAATCTCATTTGTATATGCCGTCATCTCTCAACCTATCAACCACCTGGGACCATTATCATCATGCAGATATTCCTGCATGGTTTGATAAAAACCCATTTCCCAACTTATTTAAAATATTCGACAATCAGACAAAGTGTTCCATCCTAACGCGATACATTTGTCATTAGCAGCTTATCCCAATTTGATTTGATCAAGTGGCATTCTACATTCTGAGATTTAGTTTCACCAATGATGTTCCATATCCTGTGATTTACTTTGACCAGTTTTGTTCTCCTTCCTTTGATTTTGGTGTTCACCATCCCGTGATTTAGTTTGACCAATGATGTTCTCCATCCCGTGATTTAGTTTGACCATTGGTGTTCGCCATCCCGTGATTTAGTTTGACCAATGGTGTTCACCATCCCGTGATTTAGTTTGACCAATGGTGTTTTCCATCCCGTGATTTAATTTGACCAATGGTGTTCTCCATCCCGTGATTTAGTTTGACCATTGGTGTTCTCCGTCCTGTGATTTAGTTTGACCAATGGTGTTCTCCATCCCGTGATTTCGTTTGACCCATGGTATTCTCCATCCCGTGATTTTGTTTGACCAATGATGTTCTTCATCCTGTGATTTAGTTTGACCAATGATGTTCTCCATCCCGTGATTTAGTTTGACCATTGGTGTTCTCCGTCCTGTGATTTAGTTTGACCAATGATGTTCTCCATCCCGTGATTTAATTTGACCCGTGGTATTCTCCATCCCGTAATTTAGTTTGCCCAATGATGTTCTCCATCCCGTGATTTAGTTTGACCGTGGTATTCTCCATCCCGTGATTTAGTTTGACCATTGGTGTTCTCCGTCCTGTGATTTAGTTTGACCAATGATGTTCTCCATCCCGTGATTAGTTTGACCAATAATGTTCTCCATCCCGTGATTTAGTTTGACCATTGGTGTTCTCCGTCCTGTGATTTAGTTTGACCAATGATGTTCTCCATCCCGTGATTTAGTTTGACCAATGGTGTTCTCCATCACTTAAGTATGTTTGACCATTGTTCTGCGTCCTGTGCTGAGTTTAGCGAATGAAGTTGTTTCCGTCCTGTGATTTAGTTTGACCAATGGTGTTCTCCATCCCGTGATTTGGTTTGACGCGTGGTATTCTCCATCCCGTGATTTAGTTTGACCAATGATGTTCTTCATCCTGTGATTTAGTTTGACCAATGATGTTCTCCATCCCGTGATTTAGTTTGACCATTGGTGTTCTCCGTCCTGTGATTTAGGTTGACCAATGATGTTCTCCATCCCGTGATTTAGTTTGACCATTGGTGTTCTCCGTCCTGTGATTTAGTTTGACCAATGATGTTCTCCATCCCGTGATTTAATTTGACCCGTGGTATTCTCCATCCCGTAATTTAGTTTGCCCAATGATGTTCTCCATCCCGTGATATAGTTTGACCGTGGTATTCTCCATTCCGTGATTTAGTTTGACCATTGGTGTTCTCCGTCCTGTGATTTAGTTTGACCAATGATGTTATCTATCCCGTGATTTAGTTTGACCAATGGTGTTCTCCGTCCTGTGATTTAGTTTGACCATTAATGTTCTCCGTCCTGTGATTTAGTTTGACCAATGATGTTCTCCATCCCGTGATTTAATTTGACCCGTGGTATTCTCCATCCCGTAATTTAGTTTGCCCAATGATGTTCTCCATCCCGTGATTTAGTTTGACCGTGGTATTCTCCATCCCGTGATTTAGTTTGACCATTGGTGTTCTCCGTCCTGTGATTTAGTTTGACCAATGATGTTCTCCATCCCGTGATTTAGTTTGACCAATAATGTTCTCCATCCCGTGATTTAGTTTGACCATTGGTGTTCTCCGTCCTGTGATTTAGTTTGACCAATGATGTTCTCCATCCCGTGATTTAGTTTGAACAATGGTGTTCTCCATCACTTGAGTATGTTTGACCATTGTTCTGCGTCCTGTGCTGAGTTTAGCGAATGAAGTTGTTTCCGTCCTGTTATTTAGTTTGACTAATGGTGTTCTCCATCCCGTGATTTGGTTTGACGCGTGGTATTCTCCATCCCGTGATTTAGTTTGACCAATGATGTTCTTCATCCTGTGATTTAGTTTGACCAATGATGTTCTCCATCCCGTGATTTAGTTTGACCATTGGTGTTCTCCGTCCTGTGATTTAGTTTGACCAATGATGTTCTCCATCCCGTGATTTAGTTTGACCATTGGTGTTCTCTGTCCTGTGATTTAGTTTGACCAATGATGTTCTCCATCCCGTGATTTAATTTGACCCGTGGTATTCTCCATCCCGTAATTTAGTTTGCCCAATGATGTTCTCCATCCCGTGATTTAGTTTGACCGTGGTATTATCCATCCCGTGATTTAGTTTGATCATTGGTGTTCTCCGTCCTGTGATTTAGTTTGACCAATGATGTTCTCTATCCCGTGATTTAGTTTGACCAATGGTGTTCTCCGTCCTGTGATTTAGTTTGACCATTGGTGTTCTCCGTCTTGTGATTTAGTTTGACCAATGATGTTCTCCATCCCGTGATTTAATTTGACCCGTGGTATTCTCCATCCCGTAATTTAGTTTGCCCAATGATGTTCTCCATCCCGTGATTTAGTTTGACCGTGGTATTCTCCATCCCGTGATTTAGTTTGACCATTAGTGTTCTCCGTCCTGTGATTTAGTTTGATCAATGATGTTCTCCATCCCGTGATTTAGTTTGACCAATAATGTTCTCCATCCCGTGATTTAGTTTGACCATTGGTGTTCTCCGTCCTGTGATTTAGTTTGACCAATGATGTTCTCCATCCCGTGATTTAGTTTGACCAATGGTGTTCTCCATCACTTGAGTATGTTTGACCATTGTTCTGCGTCCTGTGCTGAGTTTAGCGAATGAAGTTGTTTCCGTCCTGTGATTTAGTTTGACCAATGGTGTTCTCCATCCCGTGATTTGATTTGACGCGTGGTATTCTCCATCCCGTGATTTAGTTTGACCATTGGTGTTCTCCGTCCTGTGATTTAGTTTGACCAATGATGTTCTCCATCCCGTGATTTAGTTTGACCATTGGTGTTCTCCGTCCTGTGATTTAGTTTGACCAATGATGTTCTCCATCCCGTGATTTAATTTGACCCGTGGTATTCTCCATCCCGTAATTTAGTTTGCCCAATGATGTTCTCCATCCCGTGATTTAGTTTGACCGTGGTATTCTCCATCCCGTGATTTAGTTTGACCATTGGTGTTCTCCGTCCTGTGATTTAGTTTGACCAGTGATGTTCTCTATCCCGTGATTTAGTTTGACCAATGGTGTTCTCCGTCCTGTGATTTAGTTTGACCATTGGTGTTCTCCGTCCTGTGATTTAGTTTGACCAATGATGTTCTCCATCCCGTGATTTAGTTTGACCAATGCAACCACCTCGCTGGGGGTCTAATAATACCCCAGCCACCAGTCAGATTTTTGGACCGGATTCGGGGCCTTCGCGCACATCGGCGGAAGTGACATCATATATAGTAAAATAGATGTTTGCCGAACATTTCGATTATTTTTCAAGTCTGCATAATACCTCTGTTGACCTAGCGTTAAAAATAATTATCTGGAGATTATTTTCCGTGTTTATCTGGACAGAGCATATAAAAAGTAGTTCGTTCATGTGCAACACTGAAGCAGTTGTTCGGCCGGATTCAAACTGAACCGTGCGTACGTGGGGTTTTCCCTATACGTCATAGCAACGTAGTAAAGGTCAACTTCCGCTATTGGAGGCAGGGATGATAAATGAGCCTGCGAAATGGAGCATGCGCTGTGGGGAGGATGTGACCAATGGTGTTCTCCATCACTTGAGTATGTTTGACCATTGTTCTGCGTCCTGTGCTGAGTTTAGCGAATGAAGTTGTTTCCATCCTGTGATTTAGTTGACCTGTTCTCCATCCTACGATTTAGTTTGACCAGTGGTGTGTTCTCAGTTCCGTGATTTAGTTTGACCAGTGGTGTGTTCTCAGTTCCGTGATTTAGTTTGACCAGTGGTGTGTTCTCAGTTCCGTGATTTAGTTTGACCAGTGGTGTGTTCTCAGTTCCGTGATTTAGTTTGACCAGTGGTGTGTTCTCAGTTCCGTGATTTAGTTTGACCAATGGTATTCTACATCCCTTGAGTATGTCTGACCATTGTTCTCCATCCTCAGGTGCTTAGTTTAGCGAATGAAGTTCTCCGTCCTGCACGTAATAAAACCATACTGCTAAAACATTTGGCGATTTGCACACGGCGTTTATGGAAATATAACTACGTCATGTGATTTAGTTGAGCAATGGTGTTCTCCACCCCGTGATTTACTTTGTCAAATGTTGTTCTCCATTCTGTGATTTAGTTTGACCAATGTTCTTCTTCTTCCTTTGATTTAGTTTGACCAATGATGTTCTCCATACCACGATATAGTTTGACTAGGGATGTTTTCCATCCAAGTGATTTAGTTTTGCAGTGTAAATGACCAATGGTGTTCTCCATCCCGTGATTTAGTTTGACCAATTATGTTCTCTATCCCGTTATTTAGTTTGACCGGTGAGGTTCTCTATCGCGCGATTTAGTTTGACCAATGGTGTTGTCCATCCTGTAATTTTCTTTTTACCAGTGTTCTCCGTCCGGTGGCACGTTTTACGGTGTGTAATTTGCGATCTACTAGAAATGACCAGAACATTTATTTCAGTGTTGAATATGTATCAATCTCTTCAGAGTATATTTTGCTCATCAGTGCTACAGGTGCATGCGACTGTCCTATCCATGTACGACATGTTTATATTGTGTCCATTATAATAATGTTCATAACTCTTGGGTACCGAAATCTAACCGGTGTATAAGGAAAGAATATCCGTTAGGAATAAATGTCCGGGTCCTATGTTTTGACCCATCTAAGACATTTATTCCCGATTTGCCATTCAGGTTAAACATATTTTCCTGGAACAGTCGTTCTTTCCTGGCCACAGGGGCTCGTTACCGTTGTTAATTGGTTAATTAAGTTGATTACAGGTGGGGTCGAGGTAGGGAATAAATGGGACCCCCCCGCGTAATCAACTCAATTAACAACGGTAACGAGCCCCCGTGTTCCTGGCTGGAAGCAGTGATGCAGTGAAAATCCGGCCTGCTCTGGGTGATGACGAACGTCCCTGATGTGGAGATATAGAAAAGAACAGTACGTTATTATCATGCCAGTTTTGGCTCTATATATATATATATATATCGTTGTTATCCCAGGTGTTTCTATGGCATCTTGACAAAAGGAGACGCAGTTACGGTGAAATACATTTATCTAACGCGATAGATTTTTTTCTTCTTTTTTTTTCACATTCATATATTTGCGTATTGGTGACCGATCACCAGACCAGACTGTTACTATGACAACAGCATTGGCGCGGGAGATGTTTTAGTTCCTAATGAGATGACGCATTACATTCAAATGTTCCAGTTAAACGAATCCGACGTATCGGTATAGTGCCAAATTAGTCGTAAGTTTTGGTTATGTCCCATACTAAAGTTTTCACCACGGCAACATTTAAAAAATGGACATTAGATCTACAATATCGCTCAGGCAATGCGCGGTTTGTTAGTGGGAACCTTTGAGGTACTCGCAAACTAACTGGTTTATTGATAACATATTCTAGAAAAATAAAGAAATAAAACACCTGTAATGTTTCCAGTAAACCATAAGTTTGCGAATGCTTTAGGTATATGAACTGTAATATTATATTATAGATCACCACCAAACTTGACAAGATATATGGATGTTTAACTGTGAATACCGGTATATTTGAAGAGTCAATCACACAGATGTGTCAAGCTAGATTCGTTGTCTCGCCAAGTATAAATGTAACTCCAAATGCTGATTTCCCCGTGTCCTGTTTGGAAGAATGGATCTTAAGCCATGCCTCCTTGCCCAAACAAAATCCACCACGAAACTGAAGCACTGAATTTGCATTTGGGAAAATGCAGTTTTCACCACAGGGGTGAGCATACAGGTTTAGTGGCCCGTGTTAAGATATAGAAATACAAGCGATGAACATTGTTTTTCTTCGGGGAAACAGAGGCACCCCCAGTCCGAAGTGAATGTACTGTTTACCTCTTCTTGGTCAAGAATCTTTGAACTTTCAGATATTGATCATGAATATTACCTACTTTCATTGAATGATTTGAGGATGTTTATGTGGAAATATAACTCTGTATGGATGCGTAATGTGCATATATATAGCCCAATGTCTGCAGTGAAGAATGGTAGTGTCAGAATTAAATGTCTTGGGAGAGAACGATGGTGTGCTGAACTTATAATCGCACATGCAGAATTATCAATTTGTCCACTTCCCATCACTCAAATTGCCAACTGTCTTGAATAATAATTTTTTTTGCATATATATATGTTCAGTCATTTCCGGCCAGAAGGGATTAGAAATTCTCCACTCGGGCATGGCAAGAGAAACCGCTAAAAGCTCGTCAATGGCAGAAAATGACAGCAGTGAATCCACGTGGATTGTATATAAGAAAATAATTCCATAAAACAATATAATCTTATTTTTAACGTTCAACTGTTATGTTTAAAGAGAATTTCATTCACAAAATTCTGAAACCAACTTTCCCACTGTCGTTTTTATTCATTCTGGCGAGGACACAAAACGCAATTTTTTTTTGTCTCAACTTTGCTGTCAAGCGATAAAAATTCACAGCGGTTCGGACAAAAGGAGAACGAAGAAAGAAGTAAAGCCAAGACAAATATTTTGTTTTCCGAGTTTATTCAACTTGACATGTACTTGGTACAGTTTTGCTAATGTCCACGTCATATAAATACAATAAGCTCAAACTAAAACCTCCGTACATTACATGTACAGTTCCGGTACTGCGGGGAAATAAATAAACAACAAAACGCTGACCTACCAAATATGCTGCTATACTAGAAAGGGGGATTCAGTTATTCTATTAAAATGGTATTCAAACCAGAAGTTGTCAAGAACAAGTTGAGAAAAGCACTCCTCGTTGATAGGAGTCTAACAATTTGATCACCGGAGCTTTAGGCTTCTCGAATTCTCAGATCAATTAAAAATTGTCAATCTAGTTTTTATTTACTATTTTTCAGTGCTGTTAAGATTTTACGCTGAATAAACAAACGGCCGTAAAATCGTCACAAAGGGCATTGAAGCCCATCTTCGCAAAACACTAAATTTAAAACTCCATGGACCAAATGTATTCAGTATTGAAAATTGTAAGTGTTCTTAAATTATAGATAGGCGTGGTATTCTGACCGCTTTGCGTTCTAAAACTTTTCCATGTCAAGTTAAAGTGCACCGGTTAAAAGGATAGGATTACTCTGAATATGACTCATCGTCATGATATCGATCATTTGGCACAATATCGATCTATTGGTCACAGATCGAGTCCTGCCTCAATACGCATGATCCCGATATCGGGAAACCCAATCGCTCCGACATAGTTTGTTTTCAAAGTTTGCATCCAATGCATTAGACCTAATTAAGTTCATTTGGAAATTAAAATGACATTCTTGAAAGCACAGGAGCTTAAGCAGACAATGATCATAACGATATATAAATAACACCAGCGATATTCCAAACAATTCAAGTTTAAAAGTGTCATTTTATTTCTAACGGCAAATAATTCCGTTATATATCGTATAGTCGAAGAGTCGGCTTAATTAGGTTGAACGACGACACGGATATAATGTCAACCGTTATGTAGTAGTAAGGAAAATGTATCAAAGTATTCGAATTTTCATAAGGTATAAAATCACAGACAACAGTATGAGAATGATTCATTCAACACAAATACAGGTATATCTATATATATAATATACCACAGTTTACTCCTAATAGGAAATGGCAGAAAATGGCAGAATAAAACTTACAAGATCAACAGGATTCGAACCACACACGTGCACGCACTTTATAGGACAAATCCCCATTTATAACTAAACCTTGTAATAAAATATCGAAGTTTGGATACACGTATAGTTTAATGTATACATGTTAAAATGACGCAGTCTTCGTTGTCAAAGTTTGTTCCGTTCAGATTTTAATGTAAAAACGGCGTCTCTCTCCAGGGGTCCCGTCTTACAAAGCGTGCCCAGCGTACGCATGACGTAATAGCCTCCATGGTGACGTATGTTGAAGGTATATGTCACCATTGTCGTTACACACGCTTTGTCAGACGGGCCCCTGAACGGATACCACGCGACGTACAACAACATGGTCTATACATCGTATAGTACAGACATGAACATTGCATAATGGCCAACTTGAGATTGTAAAGGTCTACATTTACCCAGAGACTTTTTAATCTCTGATTTATTCAACAAATTTGTGGCTGACAGTTACAGTTATTGAAAGGTATACTGTGTAGATATAGCGAAACTGTATACAAACGATCGGTCAATTATGAAACAAATAACGCATGCAGCACGCCGGCACTGAAGTTTGGAACGCTATTGGACAATTTAGCGTTTGACCAGTGATGAATAACATATATGATAAAAACTTACGCAGTACTTCAAAAACTTGTAGAAGAAATTGATTGAATAGCTTGAACGAATACGTTACTTGTAGCGTTGATACTAAACGTTCGTAAACGCTATAGTTCAATGTGTTCGATCGTTATGTCAAACGTTTTGTTATGATGCATCACTGGTAACGTTAAAATTACACGAAAGTATCTTGCTCCAAGGAGATACACACGCTGGGTTGGACAATAGCACTGCATATACTCAAACATGTAAGATAGCCTTAACAATTAATGCATGGTAAAATATTAACATATTGTATAGAAAACTGCAATTCATTCACTACAGTTACTTCTAGCACTGAATAAACAATCAAGAGCACCGGAAATACAAAACAAAATATAGAATAGCGAATTTGATAAGAAATGATCGACATATGATCAAACAAAAGTGCATGTGTAACCATAGGAACACAAGGAGACAATATACCTTAGTGTAAAAAAGAATACGACTTTACAGATTTAAAAGATTAAGAAACCAACAACAGAATTGGCTTAGTAAAAGTGGTCAATGAAGAGACAAAGATGATTGGACAAGATGGACATAAATACAGCCAATTATTGAACAGCACAAATCGATTTAATAACAGTCGCGACAATAAAATTTCAAGATCTGACGAAGTTTGCACAAAATATTAAATGAAATACATAATGAAACCAGTTCATTTGTCTAAAGCAAATCAACTCCAGAACTATGTCAACAGTAAGAATCAGTTTTAAGAACAGTTGATAAAAATTTCCGCATGTATCAAACTTTTACTGAAGGACACAAATGCCAACACTGCATGGTGTAAGGATAATAAAAACAGACAAGAGTTTTGATTTGGTGCATGCCAGTGTGGAGACTAAGAATGTCCGATGGCTGAGAGTGTCCGCCGTCTATCTCTTAACCCAGCTAGGACACTTTTCTTCATATTTGGGATAAGTGTCCGTCCTTGGTTGCAATAGAAAAGGATATGAAAAGGGACACTAATCACCACGACATTCTTAGCCATCGCACCGGAACCATGCACTCCGTTTCAATTCTATATTGCAGCCAAGGAATTGACCGTTTCTTCAGTATAGACGTTTTCAGAATATCACTTAATTACAATTCAGTATGCTGAGAAGACAAATACACCAAAAACAAGCTGATACATGGGTCAAACGATTATTAAAGCAGAGATCTGGCTTCGAGTTCAAAGAGCACCATCCAGTGGTTCAACAGCGAGTGCCTTCCAGCAAACCCTGCCTCCAACGTTTCAAAGAATACTATGCAATCAGTGTCGTATTGCACGAGTTGTGATTCATTTTGATAAAGACAAAAGAGGACAAAACTATCCGGAAAGTTTAGACTGCAGGCCGGGAGCAGTGGTCTACAATCGGGTTCTTCAGGTTCAGGGAAAAGTCTGAAACACTTTATAGTAGATCAAATTGTGTATTATCTAAAGGTGAATAGTCGTATTAGAGGCGATCTAAGGCCTGTTTTATATCGGCATCTGAACCGATCGTCCATCAACACTAAGTTGCACGGTCAATAAATAAAACCCTATACTTATGGCACAGAAGATGACGGCAATGCAGTGAAGCTTTAGCACGCCATGAATAAAAGAAGCACTGTTATTTGCCCACACACGGAAACGAAGTTCAACGTACCAAGAATGATGTTCAATATATATGTATATACAAGATAATATAAATAACGTTTGAATTCCCTCCAGTTTGAATATGTATTGTTTTCCAGTCTAGGCACCAAATCACCATATAATTATTAAACTATACACAGTTTGACTGTACCGATAAGGTGTCCGCTACGCAGTCACTTTTTTTTTTTTACAAAAAAACCCCCCGTCCTGTCGTGTTTGAAACTCAGGAATCTTTTTTTTTGCATTTTTATATAGTTTTTTTCTTTAATAGTAGGCACCATTAAAAGACATTTATAATATAAACAGTTTAAAAACGTAAGATGAGTTTGTGCGATTATTCCTCCTGTGGCCCTTGTACAGGCCGTCAATGTCGTAGAATGGTTTAATGTCATTGTTTTGTTAAGGCTGTTCAGTGTTTTATTTTATACTTGTTGAAGTGATATATGGTTCAGTATTGTTTTATTTTCTTCTCATTTTCGTCAACATTACATGCAGGTGACATTTGATGTTGGACTGAATTGATGGTTGTGAATTGAATTCAGAATGATATGATCAGATTTAAAATGTGCTCATATATATGTTGTCGTGTTCTGCACATTTCAAACCACCACCTGTATTTATACCAATTTTATGTATACAATATTTCTCTGACATTATGGATGAGATATATACGCTGAAGCCATGCACTGAACAGAGAGAACAATATAATATTAAAAACAGTTTTCCA
Organism: Hanleya hanleyi; assembly: GCA_036873755.1. Taxonomy (NCBI): domain Eukaryota; kingdom Metazoa; phylum Mollusca; class Polyplacophora; order Lepidopleurida; family Hanleyidae; genus Hanleya; species Hanleya hanleyi. The sequence continues at coordinate 78,663 of JAVTVY010022315.1, forward strand.
GCTTTATGCGGGGCAAAAATGTGCGAAAATCTTGTAACATATAATTTATATCAACATGGAAATACAACATAATGAAGCTTGAAACAGTGTCACCGGTTTGATATTATAGTAAATTCACCTACTAATAGTATACCTCTAATTTGCTATCTCAAGCGAAACCAACAGAAAATATTCTTAAAGAATCTGTCTCTACAAAAGCAATAATTAAGCAATTATCAAAAAATAAAAGTTGGTTTAATTTCGGATTTATCATCTTCATCTTTGTGCCATTTGGAAAAGAATGCAACTGGGTAATTCAACTATGGCAATCTAAAGTACCCACATAGACATGTAAACTACATCTATATCATACACTGTTACATTCTATTCATCCAACAGCAATCAAACACTGTTCATTAGTGACCATTGAAGACAATGGTAAGCAGAATGCATAGTCTTGTCTTTCTGTGGAGTGAAACTTTTTTGAGAGGCCCTTTCTTGGTGAACCAAATCAGAAGCATAAGACATAGAGGCAATTAACAGTCATTTGTGGGCATATAGCACTTGGATACAGGCTTCTATGAAGCAAGTAATATATAACAACAATTATTATCACCTATATATCAATTTACGTACATAGCTGCAAATGTGTGCTTTACAAGCGGCAAAGGTAGCAGAGGCGATCTCTGGCACATGCGAAAGGACAAACATTACAATAATAATATTGTATAGCCCTACAAATGAACTTATTCATTTTAAGAAAATATAGAGATTGAAACAGCACCAGGCATATACATACAATAACTTCTTCATCATATTCGCTAGGATCCAAGGGAAGTCTGTCATTCAATCCCCTCTATTCAGAATGGCCGTCCCTTAATTTCCGATATCATGCACATTTTATACATGTATATACAAAATCCCCGCTGAAATAAGTCTCCATGCTGCCTATATATATATTTTTTTCCAATAACACACCGGTTCTGAGTTTATAACCAATAGTTTGTCTCAATCCATAAATTGCTGCTAAATATCTGATTTTGTACAAAACAAATCTCTTCCCTCTGTACCGTAGTATATATAAGGCATCATCAGATAAGACAGTTATACTGTCATGTAAACAGCTCCATTTCTGAAGCGACGAATGATGGCTTCTTTTACCATGCACCCATGCGACACCCATAATTAATAACTTTTCAAATTGTGGGTGGGCGATCTTGCATTGGAGAGTCCAAGACCAGAAATGTTTTCACATGGTCCAGAGACTGCGCAGTCATATTCATGCAAACTCTTCCCCTCACACACAATATTGATTGAATGGCTTTGAATCCTTCTCTTTCTTGCTGAATAATCACGGCTAATGGACCCTGTATAATCCACATTCAATTTAAACGACACAGGATTACTCTGAATTGTGCACCTTTATGGAGTTCACAAAAAGATCGTGCACAGGGTAAACCAAGTGTATCTAGATCACCGACAAACTGGTCTCCTGTATACACTATATATATATATATATAGATATATAGATATATAGCCCCCTCCTCCAGGAAGAATGTGACATTCCTAATTAGCACTAATTATCGACATGCAAAGTTTTGGATTTGAGACATTATAGTTACATAAAGATATTCAAGCACCTCATGATTACAAGCACAAAATTAATAAAGGAAAACTTTTTACAGCATTTCAATTAAAGACGAATCAGTCTTATACTTTATATATATTTATATATATATCTATGTATAATATCGCAATTCATTAATCCCACCAGAATTACTTGCCAAGCATGCCACTCTAATTTTACATGCCGTAACTATATATGAACAATGCTGTCCTGCCAATTAACACTTAACAGGCCAATCTCATTCAATTACTGTCGGACTGGCGAGAAGGTCAGTGAAACCAAAGATCCTAGAATATACAGTTAATCCTCTAATAATTCAAACACCCTAATAAAATAGTCACCCTAATAAAATACAATCACCCCCTAAAATCAATAATATAACAAAGAAATAAAGGATTTATCTGCAAGATTTAGACCAATTTGACAACTTCCTGTTCTAATAGATTTGATCACCAATGAAGGTATATGGAGGGAACTTTCACTTCCTGTGATTGAATTTTTGGAGGATTTAGAGTAAATATTTTCAGAAGATCTTTTCCTATTAATATTATTTTGAACAGTCGAGAAGAAAACCTGACAGTTTAACACCGCCACCCTTCAGCATGCCAATAACTCATATTAATCTTACAAACAGCGAGAGTTGTGCGAGTTAAGCTTGAGGAAGGATCATTGGTCAAGACAGAAACAGGGATAGAGGGGGAATCTTGTGGATAAAAGGCTTAGCTGTCAGCCTATTGACAATTTCGCCAACAGGTCAGGCAGACACAAACAAAGTGAACATGAGATCTCTACAGCTTTAAGAGATACGACCAGTGAGCTAGGCACAGACTATAAATGAATGGACTTCTTCACTGCTAATGTAATCCACATTATTATAATTGGGAGGTTTAGGATTTCAAGTAAACAACTAACAGACACATATTATCTAAGTCAAGTTTTCTGGTGGGACTTTTGAATTGCGGTGTTATATATGATTGGGTTCCCCCAATGGCACTATCACAGCATTGCAGTGCCACGTACTGTGAAAAACTCCTAATGATGACGTTCTACGTGGCACGATTAATAAAATAGTTTGTGGGTGTACATCGTATGAAGGAATCAACCGGTTAAATGATTATGAACAATGTGCATAGTGCTCCAAGATGATTGAGTACAATGATAATAATACAAGCTGTGCAAAAAGACTTCAATAACATTAACACTAACTGTATAGGAAAAGGACCAAAAAAAAATCTTTAGTTTTTTCTTTTCCTAAAAAAAAACTACCCCCTCTCATTCTCTCTCTACAACAATATAGTATTATAGTAAAAATGTGTGTTATATTAGCTCCCATAGATGCCAAGCATCAGACCTTGTTAATCCTGTATTATTTACAAATTCCTACATGGACAACAACAACAGTGTGCTGGACAACACATGATATGGTACCCCGGTCTGAGACCACAAGTCCTGTTTCATTGCCAGACCCAGAACTCCCAGAGGATAGGGTTAGGATACCACAGGCTGACCTGTTCCCCCAATTGAGCAGCTCTGGTCAGCTGACTGACTGTCCTCTCCTTCAAGGCCCCATATCTCTTCATGAACAGCCTCCAGTAATATCTGAGTATTAGTTTGCAAACATTTATAGTTTTAATAACCTACATGTATACAATGCTCTAGTTTTAAACTTTAACTGAAGGTATACATACCAGTAGTAACAATGTGTAGAAAACTTTCACCACCCAAGTATTAATTTTTAACACAGATGGTTGTCTTGAACAAAAAGTTGAAACAAACAGAAAACTTCACAACATACAATTTTTTTTAAAGGTGAGCTTTTCAACTGCCAGCTACTTCACCTGTATATATGGCTAAATAGCTCTAACCGGACCTGACTATACACTTGGTGTAAGTAACGGTAGTAGAGCTATAAATTGGAGGCAGTAGTGCTGTTGGTGTCTGTGTCTGGGTCGCCGACGCTTCGGATGCCTGTCTGATTCTCGACGCACTTCCTCATGTGTTTCTCCAAGGTGCTCGCCACGGAGAAGGGCATGTTACAGAACTTGCATCGATAGACATCCTTGCCCAGCCTGCCATGCGTCTTCATATGGCGTGTCAGCTTGCTGGACTGTGCACAGGCATAGCTGCACAGTGCACATTTGTACGGCTTCTCTCCGGTGTGGCTGCGCCTATGGACAGTTAGGTTACTGCAGTTCTTGAAAATTTTACCACAGTATTCACACGTGTCATTTCTCTTATCATTCCGTCGAATAGGTGTTCCACCATTCTGGGCGCTATTACTTGTTCCAGGCGTCACAAGACCACATGGCATTGTTTTCAAGGCACTCTCTGGTGGTGGTTTGTTTAAGTATGCGTTATGATTCCTCTCCTGACCATGTAAAGGCAGTTGTGGATGGCCCAGAAAGAAATGCCGAGGCTGATGAGGCACTGCTGTCGGATACCACATACTCGTAGCAGCATAGAACTGCTCTACACTTGGATGCATGTTTTCCGGCGGCTCCTGTTTCACATGTTTGGGCTGGGGTTCGTCCTCGTGATTGTCGTAATCACAACGATGATGATGGTGTTGATGGTGACTAGGGGACCCCCTTGATTCCTCACTCGGATGACGATGATGCTTTCCTTCCTCCTTTATGCCATTTTCTGCGAGTTCTAACTCAGGTGATTTTTTCTCATCTTTGAGAGAATTCTCGGCAAGAGCCTGCTTGAAAGCTTCACTATATTGTTGTATGGCACCCAGCCCTGTATGGCTCATAACGTCACTTAGTAAAGACTGTTTATTCGGTACATGGCTAAAGTCCATTGGTTTACCATGGTGATTGGATGCTGGTTCTGTTGAAATAGGAGAGTAGTTGTGTGCCGCCCTGCAACGCTCCATGTGCCTTCTCCTGCCACCATCATCGCTGACCGGAGACCCAGCGTTAGAACCTCTCTCCATCTCCAGGCCTTCGATCCCATCCTCCATCCCTTCCAGCTCATCTTCCTCTTCTTGTTCCTCCTCTTCTTCATCTTCCAACTCTTCACGCTCCTCCTCATTTTCGATGTCATCTGCAAAGTTTTCCCTTGTCCCAGGAATTTTGTTGGAATCTGGGCTGCTCCCACAAGACTCGTGTTCACTGCCTTCTGAAGCGTTGGACAGATTTGATGCTTGCGATGTGCTAGAGAGCGGCGATTTGTTGGTATGCGTCTTCATGTGGCGCTTGAGCTTGCTGGCCTGTGTACATGCGTGGGGACACAGGTGACATTTGAAGGGTTTCTCGCCCGTGTGTGACCGTCTGTGCACTATCAGATTGCTCTGGAAACGGAAACACTTGCCACAGAATTCACACGATTTCAAGTTCATTTTACCGGGTGACATGGTATCTCTATCTCTGTCCCTGTCCCTGTCCATTTTCTGCATGTCCTCTGGTGGGGAGGACCCAGAACTGGGGCGAACATTGCTAAATGGAGACACGGCCGGCGAAAACGACTGTGGTGTCTTCTTGACCGGAGATGGTGTTGCAGATTGGGTCACCAGGTGCCGAAGCCTCTGTGAGTAGTAGTCATCCAATCCCATGCCTAGCGCGATTCGCTGTCGTTCAACGAAAGGGTTGTGAAAAGGATGCTGAGGACTGGGATGCTCAAAGGCACCAGGTATGGATGCCATTCTGTGAAAAGGGTCGTTGGGCATGACGAGATCAAAGCGCATATTTGGACCGGGTGGACGGCTGAAATGGGTAACTGGAGAGCAAGGTGGCCGCACGTCATGTAGGCCAGGTGGCAGATGATGGAACATGAAAGGGTTATGTGGTGCATGGGGGGATGAGCCGGGATTGCTGCAGAGTCGTGGAGGGGTGCTAGTAGGGGATCGTGGTGGTAGCGGTGGCCTAGGCGTCGGCTCACGTGACAGTATTGGGGCACTCTGGGGTTCAGCTGGCTGTATGTAGATCCTCATACCATGAGCAGACTGGGCATGTTGAAGGAGGAACCACGCTGAATTGAACGTTTGCTTGCATGATACACACAGGAATTTTGAAGGCTCTGAAATGACAGAAGGGTGAAAGAGAATGTTAGTACTATTGAGACATATTGCATAATAATACATGTACGTCATGGTGCACCTGATTGCACTAAAGGTAACACTGCAGAAGCTATCAAAACGATTTTCCCTTTTTTTAGCAAAATAAATCCAATCCTTCATTCAAACAAAAAAAATAAGCAATGGAAACTAAGAAATAAGTGACAGAATTTATTGCTTTTCAACTCTGCATTATACCATTCTTCATGTCAACCTGCAAAGGATCAATCAAGATTATGAACACTAAACTGATTTTTCTCAATGCAACCCAGAAGCATTCGCCTTGCTACAACTTGGAATGCTATACAATCACTTTTTTTCATATTTTTGGATGCGTATGACAGAGACTTTAGATATTTATTCTCATTTATTCCAAAGATCTATGGAATGGTTATTAAATTCTCTCATCCCTGACAGCTTAATTGTACAATGTGCTAGGTCTTGTCTATTCCGACTTCTCAGGCCAGATCAGTTGTGAGTTTTTTTGTTGTTTTTGAGCAATTGTGTCAGTCAGGGAGTTACATTGGCCCACTTGTTGTGAAGCAGGCTGACAATATTTCAAAACAGGTTTTAAAAAGATGACAGCCAAGACATGGAAATTCTACTTCCACTGGTAAACAGCAATATGATATAACTGGAGCAGGATCCAGTCAATACTGCTGAACTGATCACTAAGGCATGACAGCACTGAGGCTTTCTATCTTATATCCATGAACGGGCCAAGGAGACTGCCTCTCTAATATCCATGGAGGGTTTAAGGAGACTCTCCCTCTAATATCCATGGAAGGCCAAGGAGACTCCTCTTCTAATATATGGAGGGGTCAACGAGACTACCCCTCTTATATCCATGGAGGGGTCAAGGAGACTCCCCACTAATATCCATGGATGGGATAAGGAGACTCCTCCTCTAGTATCCATGGAGGTGTCAAGGAGACCCTCCCTCTAATATCCATGGCGGGGTCAAGGAGACTCTCCCTCTAGTATCCATGGAGGGGTCAAGGAGACCCTCCCTCTAATATCCATGGAGGGGTCAAGGAGACTCTCCCTCTAGTATCCATGGAGGGGTCAAGGAGACCCTCCCTCTAATATCCATGGAGGGGTCAA